>PVIU01020869.1:0-32980 GCA_004026605.1 Ondatra zibethicus | reverse complement strand
GCCTCTGCCTCCCAAGTGCTGGGATTAAAGGCGTGCGCCACCACCGCCTGGCTAAAATAGACATAATTTAATTTTAAAGATAATGATGAAAAAAACTGGGAAATAAGAACAGAGGGAAGGGAGTTAGCAAGATGCATGTGTGTGTGTGTGTGTGTGTGTGTGTGTGTGTGTGTGTGTGTGTGTGTGTGTGTGTGTGTGTAGAAATGGCCCAGTAGTTAAGAGCACTAACTTCTCTTCCAAAGGATCCCCAGTTCCTTTCCTAGTACCTATCTGTATCTGACACACAACCTTGTCTAACTCCAGCCTCAGGGTATCTGCTGCCCTCTTCTGGCCTTTTCAGGTACTGCATGTGATACTCAAGACATACATGCAAGCAAAACAATACACAAAATATATTTTAAAAAAAATTTTAAATGGATCCGTGGGGCTGAAGAGATAGTTCAGTGGTTTAAAGCACTGGCTTCTCTTCCAGAGGTTCAGTGTTCAATTCCCAGCAACCACATAGTGGCTCACCACTATTTATAGTGGGATCTGATGTCCTCTTTTGTCATGCAGGCATATATGCACAGAGCTCTCATATACATAAATAAGTACATCTTTTAAAGATGGATCAGTGGGAAAAAGTGTTTGGCGCCAGGCCTGAATACTTGCGTTCAGTCCCTGTGAAAGAGAGAAGAGAACCGATTTTTGAAAGTTGTCTTCTGATTTCTTCATACATGTCATGTTGTACCCACCTCAAAATAAACATATAAATGAAGCCAGGTGGTGGTGGCGCACACCTTTAATCCCAGCACTCGGGAGGTAGAGGCAAGTGGATCTCTGTGAGTTTGAGACCAGCCTGGTCTACAAGAGCTAGTTCCAGGACAGGCTCCAAAGCTACAGAGAAACCCTGTCTCGAAAAACCAAACCAAACCAAACCAAACCAAAAACCAAAAAAAAAAAACCATATAAATGAAAATATAAATATTTTTAAGAAAGAGAAAAGAAAGAATGAAGCTCAATGAGGTTGTGTGCATGACATCAGATTATGTAGACAGGAGGATTATTTTAATTAAAAAAATTATATGTACAGATATTTTGCCTGCATGTGTACCATGTAAGTGCCTGTAGAGGGCAAAAGTGAGCATTGGATCCCCTGGGACTGGATTTACATACAGCTGTGAGCCACTGTATGGGGTGCTAGGAATCGAACCCAGGTCTTCTGGAAGGGAAGTCAGTGTTCTTTACTGCTGAGCCATTTCAAACAAAGACTTTATGGTGTATGGTGCATCATACTGTTCTATTTATCTACTCATTTTTAGTGAGTAAAAGAAAAAAGAGAAGACATATGAAAGAAAACAGAAAATTTCCCTTTATTTTAACTAAGTCAAGTATATCAAGACAGATATACACACGCATGCATGTGTGTGTTTTTGAGAGCTGATGGGAGGTATGGCTGAGTCTCAGAGGTGATCTGGGCATAGGAAGAAGTTATGTTGGGCAAAAACAAAAAAAGAAGGTGGCTACTAAGTAGATGTTAGGTCTTCAAACTCACATTTAAAGAAAATGTCATTTATTGAGCAGACAGGTCTTAGCAACAGTGGCTTTGCACTGAGATGTAGGTTTTCTCAATTTGGAAATGCATAATAATGACAAAATGAGGCTTTTAGACCCAACTGAAAATAGGAAATAGCTACGGTTTTAGTCCAAACCATTTGTGGTGCTAGAGGGTCAGTAAATAATTCTGACCGCAATAAAAACTAATAAAGATATTTATAATCATAAAACATTTGAGTCACTACTAAAATAAGTGCCAGGCTGCAGTGTAGACATGGAGAGAGCCACCAGAATCTATTAGAAACGTGTGGAAAATGCTTGGGACAGAGCCAAGCTGAAGAAACTGTCCTTGACGTCCGTGGTCTGGTGTCCTGAGAATGTGGAGGGGCATATTCAGGGAATCAGTTGCTGTGCAGGCCCAAGTTATCACATTCCTGGGTGACATTTATCCACACACTTAAGCATCTGTCCAGTTCTGGAGTCAACAGGAATTTACAGAATTAAGCAAGCTGGCTTCTGATCAGCTCAGGATTTAATAGATGGTAAAGTTTGAAATGCTTTTCTGAACAAATAAATTTTACTATAAAACTTTTGTCAGAAAGTCTCAGCGACAAATAGCCTGCGAAGCAGATGACTTTGGGGAGAGGCCATCTGGTGAGAGCGTGTGTCAGCAAACTTTTAAATACGGCGTTAGACAAAGTGTGGCTGCAGAGGGAAACCTTGGTGTTGCTCATCACCATCGCAGTGCTCAGGAGGTGAAAGGGCTTCGGGAGTTTGAGAGGAGCCTGGACTATGTGAGACCTCGTGTTAACAGCAATGATTCCTGCTACAGAGTGTGCGGTGAAGGTGGAGAAGTTGGATTTAAATTCTGTAACACTGAGGTGGATGGTTTTTCTGACCCACTGAGAAGATGAAGACTTAGCAGAGTCTGAAGGGGGTTTGGACTTTAACCTACTTTGACAGAGGAAGATTTGATGCTGTTGACTTTTGTCTGTGAAGAAGACGCTCAACAACAGATTATTTATCCTGTTAAAACCATGGACCTTTGGTGGCCATGGTAAGCTATGCACTTAATCCCAGCACTCAGAAGGCAGGGCCAAGTGGGTCTTTGTGAGTTAGATGAAGGCCAGCCTGGTCTATGTAGATACAAAGTTCTAGCCCAGTCTAGGTAACATAGTGAGATTGTCTTTAAAAAAAAAAAAAAGGCAAATAAAACCATGGCCCTTAGAAAGAACATGTTTTGTCTATGATTGGATAACAGGAACAAATGGAAAGAAAAATAACAAATAATCTATTGTGGGGCCGGTAGTGGCACACACCTTTAATCCCATCAGGAGTCTGAGGCAGGTGGATCTCTGTGAGTTCGAGGTCAACTTGGTCTATAAAGCTAGTTCCACGACAGCCAGGATTGTTACACAGAGAAAAACAAAACAAAATGAAACAAAACACCTCCCCAAAAGAAAGAAAGAAAGAATTTATTAACATGAGAGAGAGAATCTTTAATTAAAGCCACAGATCCATGACCTAGGGGTCATACTTAATCAATGGTCAACAAACTTTTATTGCGGTTGAGATAAGGCAGGATTTCATGTAACTGTGACTGGGCTTGAACTCCTGATTTCCTGATCCTCCTGCACCCTCTGAGAACTGGGATTAAAATCATGAGCTACCATACTCAGAGAACAAAACTACTTTAAATGGATTTCTTCTTAGTTGAATAAAGATTTTTGGGAAAGTGAGCATGTGTACATGTGCTTGCACGTATGCCAACATGTGTATGCATGGGGACGGGTGGGGATGACTTAGGTCATTGCTCAGTGTTCTCCATCAATTATCAGACGTGAACTACATACCACACCCTAGAATGTACTCAAGATGTTTGGCACCAGTAAGAGTATCCTCCTGCCCTTTGGATAAACAGTCCCTTGGAAGGTGTCAAGGCACAGCCAAGTTTTATGAAACACCCTGCTTATTTACCCAAGGGGAGCAAAGAACATTTTTTGTTGTTGTTGTTACCAGGGTTTAGGATAGAAACTAGGGCCTCTGGCATGCTGAAGGTTGACACTATAATCCTGACACTACAGAGGCAAAGGGGGATCGCTGTGAGTTCAAGGTGAGCCTGGGTATACAGCTAGTTCCAGGCCAGGTAGGGTTAATGAATTGTTAAATCTTGCCAAAAGAAGAAAGGAAGAAAGGGAGGAAGGGAGGAAAGGAGGAAAAGAGAGAGGAAGGGGGGAGGAGGGAGAGAGAGGGGAAGGGAGGGAGGGAAAAAGAGGGTGAGAAGGAGAAGAAGAGAGGGAGCAAGGGACAGAGGGAAGGAGAAAGGAGGGAGAGGGGGAGGAAGGGAGGGAAGGAGGGAGGGAGAGAAGGAAAGAAGGGGGAGGGAGAAAGAGGGAGAAAGGAAGAATAAAAAAGGAATGGAAGATGGAAGTTGGGTATTATACTGACAGCCTGTTCGCTGTAGGTATCAGAACTGAAATCATGAGACTGTATCTTCCCGGCTAACCCTGTCCTTTACTAGAGAAGTGTCTTGCTTTCTTTGTAGTCACCATGTCATTTATTGTTGGTGCCATACGCATAAGGTAAATGAGAATATTCTTCGGTGCCTTACAAGGAGTGGGCTTGTTTTGGTCTGGCTGGAAACAGTAGGAAACATAAAGGGGTGTTCTGAGGAAGGTCTTTAAATGCCGTGCTCTGGGGTTTGGATTTGATTCACCTGCCAGTTGGGAGCAAGCGAAAATGTTTTTAGCAGGGAATGACATACCAAATCCTTGTTTTTGTCAAAAATCATCTGGTAGCAGTTTGGGAGATGAGTTAGAAAAAAATATTTGAATGAAACTAGAGAGACAGTTCTCACACTTGAAATCTGAAAGTGGAAGGGGACTTAGCAAGAGTTAGAATGGAGAGGAGGGAGGCAGCTTGAAAGATATCAACTCAGTAAGCGAACAGAAGCAGGAAGCTGAGCGGAGCTGAGTGTGACCTTCACAATGACACTCCTGCTGAGCTGGCACTGAAAAATCTGTCCTGGACAGAAGTGCCAGCTAATTTGAGACATTTAAATGTGTTAATCAGCTTTCAAGGCTGTGAGGTTGGGAGAGAGAGAGAGAGAGAGAAGAGAGAGAGAGAGAAAGAGAAAGAGGTTTTCTTTTACCTTTAAAATAAAACAACAAACAAGCAAAAAACCAAACTAAATCAAATGGCAATGAAATGATCTGATCTCTGTGCTGAGATCAGGTTCTGCTCATAAAAGGACTTGCAAACTGATCTTCCTGTCTGTCTCCCATGCCTTACTTGGACAGTCGGGAAAGAGAAGGCAGCACACAGTCAGGAATGTCACCACCCACTTCTGGACCAGCTGTTTCATCACCCCACCCAGAAATGAGTCCCCTCGCTTGCACAGTCTTATGACTTTGCTCAGGGCTGCTGCAGGAGTAGTTTTCAGGCTTACCTTCTTTGCAAGTGTTAAGGTAATCAGCACAGAGGTATACGTTGAACACCAGGCAGGCACACTGGGCTCTGGACCGACGACTCACTGTCAAATCTCAGTTCCACTCCTTCCTGCCTGTGAGATGCTTACAACCGCCTGCTCCTTCGAAGACTCTTTTTATTCTTCTTATCCTGAAGCATAAAGATACAAGGGCTGTAGGACAGCCAGGACCGTGATACAGAGAATCCTATCGCGAAAACCCAAAAATAAATAAAATAAAATGTTGTAATGGGGCTAAAGAGATGGGCTAAAAGCACTTCCTGCAATAACCAGAGGACCAGTGTTCCAGTTCCAGCACCAACATCATGCAGCTCTCAAACGCCTACCTCTAAGAAACCCAGCATTCCCTTCTGGCCTTTATGGGCAACAATCGCCCTCCCCGCATGTATGTATACAAACACAGAAACAAAGTAACACAGACTCTTATAGAAAGAAGTCTTTGTGTTGATCATGTGAAGAAATCCTCAGAAGGCGGTTAGCTCAGCGCTTGACTAATCACAGCCTGCTCAGTAATGGCAAATACCCATCTAATCTTCCACAGAGCAGCAGGAGCTGGCGGAAGGCACAAAGTGTAGGCCGGGTCTCACTACACACCTGTGCCTGGCCTAGAACACCTTATGTAGACCAGACTGGCCTCGACCTCACAGAAATCCACTTGCCTCTGCCTTCTCAGTGCTAGAATTAAAGATGTGTACCACCAAACCCAGCTACCGTGGAAATTTATTTGATCTAAAAATGTTTTATATGTTCCATATTTTTTTCTGCACTTTATTTTCCTCATGGGGGGCAGGAAGAAGTCAGAGAAGCAAGCTAGCTGGCCTGGCACTTGCTCTGAGGTCCACGTGGGTCTTGAACTTGCAGCAATCTTTCTGGTTTCATAGTATGAAAATATTGACTTGAGCCAAGCAGTGGTGGTGCACACCTTTAATCTCAGCACTCATGAGACAGAGGCAGATGGATGTCTAGGTTCGAGGCTAGCCTGGTCTACATACTGAGTTCCAGGACAGACAAGGGCCACACAGAGAAACCCTGTCTTGAAAAAACTAATTTAAAAAAGAAAAAAAATTAACTTGATATGGAATTCACAAGTGTTATCTTTCTTCCATTTGAGTTGGAGATTTTTGTGTCTAGGCCCAAAATGTCGAATTTAGCCTCGAATTTCACAAAGAATGGTAAGAAAATAAACCACTAGATAGTATCTTCTTTCTTTTTAAAATGCTTTTTTCCCAGATCTGTTTTGTTTTATTTGTATAAATGGAGTGTGCAAGGGTCCCAACCCAAAGAAGAAGGTGGAGGAGGAGGACAAAAAAGGGAAATTAAAACTTAAAAGAAAAATGCTAAACAGAACTAATTGTCTTGGTCTAGAGTCTTAAACCATGACTTGAAATCTACAGATCAAGACATCTTTCAAGAAAGGGGGGGGCACACAATGGGAGTGTGTCTGTGTGCACCACAGCCCTGCCTTTTATGTCACCATTCCTTGGCATGTTTTGATGATCAGACATACACTGTCAGTGATAGCTCTAGTGGCCCAGAGGAAATGCCAGATTTCAGGCAGAAACTGAATTGGCAGCCCCTATATTCTTATTTTAATTTACATCAAGACATTTCCTGTCTTAAAGAAAAGACGAGGGTGTTCTCTTAAAGGAGGAGGAACAATAGCGAGGGAATCTGCAGAATAGATTGAGATTGAAGTCACTTAACAGAACAATACTGTTCATCACGCAGGGTGGTGAAGAGTGAACTTGATGAAGCCTGGGGAAAAAGCATGTTTTGGTAGCCATGGCAATTCTGTTCCTCACAGCAGCAGAAGGTGGGGGAGACGAAGGGCAGCAATTTGGACTCTTCCTCTTATTCATACACATCTGGACATATTTTTGCTTTTTTTTCTCCTACTAAATAGGGGCATACAGGGTAAAGCACAAACTGAAGAACTTTGTCTGTTGCTCACAGACATCCTGTGGTGGGATAGAGACACACCATCACTAAACATCATTAATAAGTATTAGTATTATTCCATGGTAGTGAAAAGAAAGTTAGCCATTGAGATTCTTTGTTTAAAGAGATTCCTTGGGGTTAGGGTTTAGTTCAATGGTAGAGCACTCAGCTATGGAAAAGAAGACAAAACAGCAACAGCAGAAAAGGACAGGTTTTACTAAGCCGCTCTCAGCCCGTGGGTTGTGACCCTTTGGGGCGCTGAACGTCAGATGCCCTGCATATCAGCTATTTACATTCTGATTCATAACAGTAGCAAGTTACAGTTATGAAGTAGCAATAAAAGTAATTGTATGGTTGTGGTTACCACAACATGAAGAAATGCACAAAGGGTTGCAGCGTTAGGAAGGTCGAGGACCACTGTGCTCCGGAGTCTCAGTAGTCTTTATGTAGCCCTGGCTGATCTTAGACTTCCCACAATCCTCTGTCTTAGCTTCCTAAGTGTTGGCACCGCACCCAGCAGGGGCATTCCTGTTATGGCTGATCTGTATTAGGAGAACTTAGTTGGCTTCTCTAGACCTTAAACATTTCATTGGAAAACTGAAGCAGGGCAAAAAGAAGGACTCCAGGAATGTGTTGAAATTCCGGCTGAATGGAACGGCTGCAGCAGAAAGGAGGAGTAAGGAATTTGAAGGCAATTTCCCAAAGTTTGAAGATGAGGAAACAGATGTTTCTTTTAAATAATTCTGGTCTTGAAATTAGAACAAAATTCTTAGTATAGAGTTGGCAAGATGGCTCACTGAGTAAAGGTGCTTGCTGCCAATGCTGGCAAGCTGAATTTGAACTATGGTACCCACGTAGAAGAAGAAAGCTGACTCCTGCAAATTGCTCTCTGACCTTGATACTCATGCTATGATGTGAGTGAATCACAAACACATGTGATGGCTCTGTAGCTCTTTTTCTCTCACACACAGAGAAATATTTTTTCAAAAGATTTTATTTTATTATTATTTTGTTTGCTTGTTTGTTTGTTTTTTGAGATAGGGTTTCTCTGTGGAGCCCTGGCTGTCCTGGAACTCACTCTGTAGACCAGGCTGGCCTTGAACTCATCCTGTAGCCCAGGCTGGCCTTGAACTCATCCTGTAGACCAGGCTGGCCTTGAACTCATCCTGTAGACCAGGCTGGCCTTGAACTCATCCTGTAGCCCAGGCTGGCCTTGAACTCATCCTGTAGCCCAGGCTGGCCTTGAACTCATCCTGTAGCCCAGGCTGGCCTTGAACTCATCCTGTAGCCCAGGCTGGCCTTGAACTCATCCTGTAGCCCAGGCTGGCCTTGAACTCAGAGCTCCTCCTGCTCTGCCTCTCAGAGTGCTGGGATTAAAGGTCTGCGCCTCCCCTGACAGCTTCAAAAGGGTTTTAAAGAATCTTGGGGGAATGATGGCTCAGTAAGTAAAGGCACTTGTCACCACATCTGACAACCTGAGTTCAATCCCCGCAGCTGACATGGTAGAAGAACTATTGTAGTAAGCTGTAGCATTAGTACACACGCACACACACACACATGTACACACACACACACGTACACACACACACATCTACCTATGTAAATCAATAAACAATAAATTTTTTTTTCAATTGGCAAACTAGGATGATTTAAGTTTTTAGAGGCAAGAAGTCTGTTCAAAATTGAAACTGTTAAGGGCCTACTAACCAACAAACCAAAAAGAAGGCACTACATTGTTGGGCGGCAGTGGTTCACACCTTTAATCCCAGCACTCGGGAGGCAGAGACAGACAGATCTCTGTGAGTTGGAGGCCAGCCTGGTCTACAGAGTGAGTTCCAGGAGAGGCTCCAAAGCTACAGAGAAACCCTGTTTTGAAAAAAACAACCAAACAAAAAAGACACTGCATTGACAGAACTCCCCACAAATTTAGACAGCTCAGAGCTCCTTTAGTGCCTTGTGCAATGCGCCAGGTCTGACTATTTCTTTTTTCAAGGCGGGGTCTGCGGAAGAAACGTCAGCTATGAGCTTTTCCTCGCTTTTCCCCCTGTTCACAGAGTAGGAAATTGAAGACTGGAAAATTAAAGGATTTGCAGGAAACAGAGAGCTGGTAAGTTGCCACGGCCACAATTGAAGACTGCCTTTCTCTTACCCTCTAGGCATCTGGGTTTACAAGTGTTTGCCACACACTCAGTACGTTCATTACTGAGGCTCCAACCTAGGCTTTGGTATATGCTAGGCAAGCGCTCTGCCAACTGCATTATTTCCCTAGCACTCTGATTCCAAACTTAGAGGATTCTGCTCATGAGCTTTCTTTCCTAGCTAACTGAGAAACGACAGGTGAGCCTGAAGACTAGAAGGTGAGTCATGAGGAGTTAGTAATTCTATTCTACAGAAGTTTCCATGAACAAGCAGTCTTCAAAAAGACCTCTTTGGTGTTATGAATACTTTAGAACTGCACATCTGTCTATCTTAAAGAAAGAATCTTATACGGTTGTTTGTTTGTAGAGAGGCCTGTTCTGTGCAGCCCAGACTGGCCTCCAACCCTTTTCCCACCTTAGCCTCCCTAGTGCTGGGCTTATGAACACCACATCCAGATCCAGAAAGGCTCTGCTTTACAATCCTTTCTTTCTCTTGATGTCTTGTTTTTTTGCCTTTGCATAACAGTATTCTCACCACGTTAAACTCACCCGCTGCCAGCCCTTCCTTCCCACCTGTCTCAATACACCCATTGTATTTTTTAACAGATTAAAACATTTTCAATACCAAAATTTGAATAATAATTCCCTGTTTTTCTGAACTGAATTTTGTAGGTATGAAGTTTTTGATTTGTCTTTTTAAACAGGAAAAAAGTTTCTGGAAGTTGAAAAGTTTTGCCCAATTGTGATAAAATAGTGTGCATAGTTGGTATTTGCTTTTCATCTTAATAAATTATGCTGATGGTGTTATCTCCTAAAATTGAGTTCTACTTGGTCATTTTATCAAGAGCAAATTCTCTTTTTTTGTTTGTTTTTTGAGACAAGGTTTCTCTGTAGCTTTGGGGCCTGTCCTGGAACTAGCTCTTGTAGTCCAGAGACAGCTGGCCTTGAACTCACAGAGATCCGCCTGCCTGTGCTGGGATTAAAGGCCTGCGCCACCACTAGAAAACACTAGTACTTGTTTTTTGTTTTGCTTTCTTTTTGGGGTTATTTAGCTTCCATAATGAACATGGGGTAAAAATACTCTGAAAAAAATGTCTCCAACTAATTTTTTTTTTTGTTGTTTTTTGCTTTTATTTTTCAAGACAGAATTTCTCTTGCTAGCCCTGGCTGTCCAAGAACTCACTTTGCAGACCAGGATGGCCTCGAACTCAAGAGATATATTTACCTCTGCGGCTGTTTTCCAGAGTAATTGGATTAAAAGCATGTGCAGCCACTGCCCTGGGTGGTTTGTTTGTTTGTTTGTTTTTCTGTAGAAATACAACAAAGGGATAGAAACTAGATACAAAACAAGAGATTCACAGAAGTCAAACAAGATCTTGCCGAATAAAAACACCCTCACACCTTTATCTCAACTATAATAAAAAATCTGAAATCAGGTCAGCAAGATGGCTCAGTGAGGATCATGCCAAGAATCCTCATTCCTGGGACTCCAATGGTGGAAGGAGAGAAGTGGCTACTGCAAGTCGCCCTCCAAGCTCCACACAATCACATTTAGTTGCATACCAAGTTAAAAAGTAACATTTTTTTAAAAATGAATATGAAACCGCTGGTCTTTCTGTTTCGTTTAAGCATAGAAAAATCAGGTTGCCTATTTTGGCCTCCAAAAATATTTTTGTTCAAATATTTCAGGTTGTGTAACCATTTCATCCTCTGGGATTTCTTCGGAGTTGAAGATATGCAGTACCACCCGAATGAGTCACGTTTCATAAAATGTAACATCTGTGAGAGAGTGGTATAAACATGACAGTACCCAGACAGCTGTGGAAGTGTGGAGGAAACAGAATCTCCACTTGCAGCTAGTTCTTGAGAGTTCTGACTGTAGAAGATGAGCATGTATTTGTGCATACGACCCACATACATTTTCTTTCTCTTTTTTATCATGAAAGGGAGGGCCGGTGATGATGTAGCTTGGCTGATAGAATGCTTTTCTAGCTTGCACACAGTACTGTAGCATGACACTTTAAAAGGCCACCCAGGATCTCAGAGATGCTTGCTGCATTTCGCTCATGTGTGGTATCTGCTCATTTGAGTGTGAGGGCCCCTGGCTCACTAACAAAAATCACTGAGGTTTGAAGGCACTCAGCCTGGCAGAATATCCCACCCCGCTCCCATCTTGGCCATGTGTAAGTCCCTCCACACAGTGGTCTCTCTGTCTCTCTCTCACACACACACACACACACACACACACACACACACACACACACACACACACACACACACACGGGGGGGGGGGGCAGGCCCTTCCCCCAAAGATCTCCACCTACCAGGTTCCACCCACAGAACAGTCTAACTGCGCCCTAACTGCTGGACACTTCCCCGACCCTACAGAGCCCTACAATCTCTGGACTTGAAATCCCACCAATCTCTACCCTGGGAAGCTTTACCCTGAAGTTCCACCCCACTGCCCAAGAAACTCTATTTAAGTCCTGTATCATGTTCAATGTTCTGCTGTTTCTCTCCCAAGCAGAGACAACCACCCTCCTGGCATTTCCCCTCTCTCAATACATCTCTTGTGTGAAGTTTGTTGTGCAGTGTGTGACTTTATGGAATTCTTTGGCTCCCAACCACCACAATACCTTTCCATCTGAGCTGTAATGCTTACATTTGGTGCAAAACCTGGGAATGGCCCTCCTAGTGTGTGGGTTTCCCCTCAGGGCCTAAGCTGCATTGGGACCCTATCCTCCGTCTCCAGTCCATCTCTAGATTCAACTTCTGGCTCACCAATTGCTCAGCATTCCATCCACCAGTAGCAATTAGATCAGTTTCCTCTTTGTACAGGGTAAATGTTTCCCTGAGTTGGAGGAAGTGACTGTTGAGCATACTCTTGGAGGTGGAGGTAACTCCCAGCTATGGTCTTTAAGGCTACAGTTGGCCCTCTTCCCTTGCCCCCATCCCCCCAATCCTGCTGTTTCGTCAGGCCCAGCCAGGTTATTGCGCCCCTTCGCCCTCTTCTCCCTTCAGAGCTGCCCATACCAGAGCAGGGCGGGGCAGAACTGTTACACTTTCCCTGCTCTGGCAGAGTTGATACACTTGCACTAGGGAGCAGGAACACTTTGCTGGGGAACAGAGCTTTAACACATACCACAGCTCCTCTAGGCCCTCGTGGCTTTTGTGGCTCCATTCTCCAGCTCCTCCAAGAGCTCGGTTTGCATCCTCGCCTTCTCACCCCTACAAAAAGCCCTGGTCCCAGGCGCCGAGTCTCTGACTTAGCCAGGCTTTGGCTGCTGTGGTGGCGCACTGAATGACCTGACCCTCCTTCAGTCTCCCTGAGTCTTGAGAATGCCCACTACAGGCTGCATTGACGTTTTTCTTCTCTCTCATCCACGGCAACATGTCTTCCATACTCTCTCACTGCCCCTAGGTACGCCTCTTAGAAAACCTCCAATCTCTCTACCTGATGCTTGACCTGAAGGGCCCTAAACTTTTCACTTTTGCAATCGGATTTGGCTTCAATACCCCTTAGATAATCAATCCAAGGGCAGCCTAATGGCATCCTAGAACCCTTTTTGGGACCTTTACAGATATTGTGAGCAGTTGGGGAAATGGAAAGCGATTCCCCATTCCCTATTCTCTTTTCTCTGCTCCAAGCCCTGTTTGTTTTTGTCTAGTCTATCCCACACACCACTGTGTAAATGCCTTGTCTTTTTTAAATTTTATTTTTATTTTATTGATATTTATTGAGCTCTACATTTTTCTCTGCTCCCCTCCCTGTCTCTCCCCTCCCCCCTCCAACCCTCCCCCAAGGTCCCCATGCTCCCAATTTACTCAGGAAATATTGTCTTTTTCTACTTCCCATGTATATTAGATCTATGTAAGTCTCTCTTAGTGTCCTTAGTGTTCTCTGGGATTGTGGTTTGTAGGCTGGCTTTCTTTTTTCTTTTTTAAAGATTTATTTATTTATTATGTATACAGTGTTCTGTCTGCATGTATACCTGCAGGCCAGAAGAGGACACTAGATCTTATTACAGATGGTTGTGAGCCACCATGTGGTTGCTGGGAATTGAACTCCGCACCTCTGGAAGAACAGCCAGTGCTCTTAACCACTGAGTCATCTCTCCAGCCCCTAACTGGCCTTCTTTGCTTTATGTTTAAAAACCACCTATGAGTGAGTACATGTGATAATTGTCTTTCTGTGTCTGGGTTACCTCACTCAAAATAATGTTTTCTAGCTCCATCCATTTTCCTGCAAAATTGAAGATGTCATTATTTTTTTCTGCTGTGTAGTACTCCATTGTGTAAATGTACCACATTTTCCTTATCCATTCTTTGGTCGAGAGGCATTTAGGTTGTTTCCAGGTTCTAACTATGACAAACAATGCTGCCATGAACATATTTGAGCACATGTCCTTGTGGCACGATTGAGCATCCTTTGGATATATACCCAAAAGTGGTATTGAGAAAAGTGGGTCTTGAGAAAGGTTGTTTTCTAATTTTCTGAGAAATCACCACACTGACATCCAAAGGGGTTGTATCAGCTTGCATTCCCACGAGCAATGCAGAATTGTTCCCTTTTCCCCACAACCTCTCCAGCATAAGTTGTCACTAGTGTTTTTTATCTTGGCCATTCTTTCAGGTGTAAGATGGAATCTCAGAGTTGTTTTGATTTGCATTTCTCTGGTGACTAAGGATGCTGAGCATTTCCTTAAGTGTCTTTCAGCCATCTTAGGTTCCTCTGTTGAGAGTTCTCTGTTTAGGTCTGTACTTCATTTTTTTTTTATTGGATTATGTGTTCTTTGGTGACCAATTTCTTGAGTTGTTTGTATATTTTGGAGATCAGTCCTCTGTCTGATGTGGGGTAGTGAAGATCTTTTCCCATTCTGTAGGCTGTCGTTTTATCTTATTGACCGTGTCCTTTGCTTTACAGAAGCGTTTCAGTTTCAGGAGGTCCCATTTATTAATTGTTTCTCTCAGTGTCTGTGCTGCTGAGGTTATATTTAGAAAGTGCCAATGCGTTCAAGTGTAGTTCCCACTTTCTCTTCTATAAGGTTTAGTGTGGCTGGCTTTATGTTGAGGTCTTTGATCCATTTGGACTTGAGTTTTGTGTATGGTGATAGATATGGGTCTATTTTCATTCTTCTACATGTTGATATCCAGTTATATCCAAGCACCACTTGTTGAATATGCTTTCTTTTTTCCATTTGATATTTTTTGCTTCTTTATCAAAAATCAGGTGTTCGAAGATGTGTGGATTGATATCCGGGTCTTTTGTTTGGTTCCATTGGTCCTCCTGTCTGTTCTTATGCCAATACCAGGCTGTTTTCAGTACTGTAGCTCTGTAGTAGAGTTTGAAGTCAGGGATTGTGATGCCTCCAGAAGTTCTTTTGTTGTACAGGATTGTTTTGGCTATTCTGGGTTTTTTGCTTTTCCATATGAAGTTGAGTACCGTTCTTTTGAGGTCTAAATGCCTGCCTTTTATGCTACCATAGATGCAAGTTGGTTGCAAAATGGGCGTTAGGAGGGAGACCTAGCAGGCGGGGGGAGAAAGCAAAGGAGTAGGCCAGCTGCTATGCGCACACACCCTGAACACACTCTTCACTGACTGGTGTATCTCTCAGCTCCCTCTCGCAGGATCCCTTGTCTATAGCCAGGACTCAAAATTTCCTATCTCTAAACCTTCTTTGTTCTCAGCTACTGGATTCAGTTTTACAGGGACCTAGGTGTCTTCTAGGTATGAGTGGCCTTTGACTGTTGTTTTGTGCTGTCCCACTTGAATTAAAATCTGGGTCTGGAATTAGGGTATGGCTCCCTCTCCTCTAGACCCAAGCATGCTTCTTTAAAGATTTCTTTCAAAATCTGGCTCATATCAGGTGAGCCACCTTACTAAGTGACAGAGAAAGGAAAGCAAAATAACGGGACAAACTATTCCCAATGGGGACCATTGCTACTCATCTCACACTCTTTTGGTTTTGGGTTTAGCTCTAAAACTTTTGCTAAAATATAACTCTTAATGAGATTTGTAAAACTATTGTGTAAACTTTTTTTTTTTTTTTTTTCCGAGACAGGGTTTCTCTGTAGCTTTAGAGCCTGTCCTGGAACTAGCTCTTATAGACCAGGCTGGCCTCGAACTCACAGAGATCCGCCTGCATCACCTCCCGAGTGCTGGGATTAAAGGCGTGCGCCACCACTGCCCAGCTTTTGTGTAAACTTTCTATACTCCAAGATTTGTAAATATACTAGGTATGATTTAAATCCTGTAAACTTTGTAGCAAAAGGGTTAATTTAAAACTCATAACATGAGGGTTGATAGCTAAAATCTATGCGTAGGTAATCTTGAAGGAGACATGTGGCTTGCTGCCACCTTAGCTGCTGTTCCTCCACTGGGATGGAGGCAGACACATGGCTGATAGCCATCTTTGCTAGGGTTGGAAAGGATGGGCTTTGCTGTGTGACCTCACTTTCATCTTGATTAAAAGTGACCACAAAGCATAAGCTAACCAAGGAGAAAATAACTCCTCCTAGCTGTGAAGACCAAACCATAGAAACCAGGTGCCTTTAATCACACTGGTCCTACCTTTAATACAAGGCCTAGAGAGGATTATAAAGCCGGAGGAGGCTGGGTGGTGGTGGAGCACACCACTAATCCCAGCACTCGGGAGGCAGAGGCAGGCAGATCTCTGTGAGTTCGAGGCCAGCCTGGTCTACAAGAGCTAGTTCCAGGACAGGCACCAAAGCTACAGAGAAATCCTGTCTCTAAAAACAAAAACAAAAACAAACAAACAAAAAAAAAAAAGCCAGAGGAAAAGCTCTCAAACACAGTCTCATTCTGAGATTCCTGGAGGCAGGATCTCCATTTTGGACTGAGGTCGACGTAAGAGCCAGTAAGTAGCTGGCTGCTTTGCTTTTGGATCTTCAAGTTGAACCCCAGTTTTGGTCTCTGAGCTTTTATTAATCATGCTTCATGTTGGCAACCAACGTGGGGCATGAATTTATGAAAGAGCCGTTTTCCTGAGGCTTTTTAGCCACCAGCACAGACCAGAGCTGGATCCAAACCTAGCTACCTGGGTTCAGGAGAAAAACTAGCGCTCCCAGCTCCCATCAACCCTGGCTTAGCTTCCATGCAAAGATGGAAAATACACAGAGAATCTGGATACTGTATGTAATTGCATTGTCTTTGAATTTTTTACTGCTGAGGTAGGAGTAACTGTTTCTTTTCTTATTTTTTAATTGTTACTATTGAGCTCTACATTTTTCTCTGCTCTCTTCTTCTCCCCTCCCCTTCTACTCTCTGCCATGGTCCCCATGCTCCCAATTTACTAAGGAGATCTTGTCTTTTTCTACATCCCATGTAGTTTAGATCCATTTATGTCTTCCTTAGGGTCCTTATTGTTGTCTAGGTTCTCTGGGATTATGAATTGTAGTCTGGTTTTTCTTTGGTTTATGTTTAATATCCACTTATAAGTGAGTACATTTGATAATTGTCTTTCTGGGTCTGGGTTACCTCACTCAGTATGGTGTTTTCTAGATCCATCTATTTGCCTGCAAATTTCAAGATGTCATTATTTTTTTTCTGCTGTGTAGTACTCCATTGTGTAAATGTACCACATTTTCCTTATCCATTCTTTGGTCGAGAGGCATTTAGGTTGTTCCCAGGTTCTGGCTATGACAAACAATGCTGCTATTAACATAGTTGAGCTCATGTCTTTGTGGTATGATTGAGCATCCTTTGGGAATACATCCAAAAGTGGTATTGCTGAGTCTTGAGGTAGGTTGTTTCCTAACTTTCTGAGAAATACTGATATAAAGGGACCATACCAGTTTGCACTCCCACCAGCCATGGAGGAGTGTTCCCTTTATCCCACATCCTTTCCAGCATAAGTAGTCATCAGTATTTTTGATCTTAGCCATTCTTACACTAAGAATCTCAGAGTTGTTTTGATCTGCGTTTCTCTGATGGCTAAGGATGCTGAGCATTTCCTTAAGTGTCTTTCAGCCATTTTAGGTTCCTCTGTTGAGAGTTCTCTGTTTAGGTCTGTACCCATTTTTTTTTTTGGATTATTTGTTCTTTTGATGACCAATTTCTCGAGTTCTTTGTGTATTTTGAAGATCAGCCCTCTGTCTGATGTGGGGTTGGTGAAGATCTTTTCCCATTCTGTAGGCTGGCATTTTGTCTTGTCGACTGTGTTCTTTGCTTTACAGAAGCTTTTCAGTTTCAGGAGGTCCCATTTATTAATTGCTTCTCTTAGTGTCTGTGCTGCTGGGGTTCTATTTAGGAAGTGATCTCTTGTGCCAATGCATTCAAGTGTACTTCCCACTTTCTCTTGTATGAGGTTTAGTGTGGTTGGCTTTATGTTGAGGTCTTTGATCATTTGGACTTGAGTTTTGTGTATGGTGATAGATATGGGTCTATTTTCATTCTTCTACATGTTGAAATCCAATTATGCCAGCACCATTTGTTGGATATACTTTCTTTTTTCTATTTTATAATTTTTGCTTTGTTGTCAAAAATCAGGTTTTCATAGGTATGTGGATTGATATTTAGGTCTTCAACTCAGTTCCATTGGTCCTCCTGTTTTTATGCCAATACCAGGCTGTTTTCAGTACTGTAGCTCTGAAGTAGAGTTTCAAGTCAGGGGTGGTGATGCCTCCAGAATTTCCGTTATTGTTCAGGATTGTTTTGGCTATCCTGTGTTTTTTACTTTTCCATATGAAATTAAGTATTGTTCTTTTGAGGTCTGTGAAGAATTTTGCTGGACATTGCATTCAACCTGTAGATTGCTTTTGGTAAGATTGCCATTTTTACTATGTTAATCCTATTAACATAGTAACAGAATTGAATAATACTATTCAAGAGCATGGGAAATCTTTCCATTTTCTAGTGTCTTCTTTGATTTCTTTCTTCAAAGATTTAAAGTTCTTTTCATACATGTCTTCCACTTGTTTGATTAGAGTTACTCCAAGGTATTTTATGTTATTAGTTGCTATTGTGAAGGGTGATGTTTCTCTGATTTCTTTCTCAGCCTATTTATCATCTGTGTAAAGGAAGGCTACGGCTACTTTTTTTTTTTTTTGAGTTAATCTTGTATCATGCTACATTAGTGAAGGTGTTTATGAGTAGTAGAAGTTCCTTGGTAGAATTTTTGGGATCACTTATGTAATTATCTTATCATCAACAAATAGTGAGAGTTTGACTTCTTCTTTTCAGATTTGTATCCCCTTGAGCTCCTTTTGTTGTCTTAGGAGCAACAGTTTCTAAAAGAAGTGCTGTTGGATTAATCTAATACACACACACACACACACACACACACATAGGTTTTTTTGACACAAGGTTTCTCTGTAGCTTTGGAGCTTTTCCTGGAATTAGCTCTTGTATACTAGGCTGGCCTTCATCTCACAGAGATCCACCTGCCTCTGCCTTCCAAGTTCTAGGATTAAAGGCATGTACCACCACCACCCAGCTCCAACCTATATGTTTTGAAAATGCCTTGCCTTCAAAATTTGGATCAAAAGATATGTTACTTTGGAGAGAGGTTTTGCTTTTGTTTCTACAGGAAATGAGAGTCTGTGGATTCATTCTGGTTTAAGAAAAATAAGGTTTGATCATGGAAGACCCCCTTGAAAAATCTCTGATAGGAGCCGATAGCCCAGATGAGCACGTCTGTTGCAGTTTCCTCTAAATATTACATCCAGAACAGCTTCGAGATGGCTAGTGGAGATGACCCAGCCTCACAGACTCCTCTAGCCAGGGTGTGAGAGAAGCCCTGCACTTCCCCACGATGCATAGACTGAATGACTGAGCTGCCTCTCCCAGGATGTAACAATTAACCCCATTTTTTTTCAGGATCTGCTAAAGATATCATTGCCCCAGTCATCCAGAAGTAAATTTAAGATTATGATGTCCACATTCCCAAGAATGTTGGGGGGAGAGAGCCGTTTGTTATTTCCCGGCTGCCTGGCTAGCTTAGACCTGAAATAATCACCAGAAACTATATTAGTTAAATCACTGCTTGGCCCATTATTTCTAGTTCTTATTGGCTAACTCTTACATATTGATTTAACCCATTTCTATTAATCTGTTTGTTGCCACATGACAGTAGCTTACTGGCAAAGTTTTGGCATATCTGACTCTGGTGGCAACTCCATGGCATCTCTCTCTGACTCTACCCTTCTTTCCCCCAGCATTCAGCCTGGCTTTCCCTGCCTACCTATGTTCTGCCTTGCTATAGGTTCAAAGCAGTTTCTTTACTCTTAATAGTAATCACAGCACACAGAGGGGATTCCCACATCACCTCCCCTTTTCTGTTAAAATAAAAAGGAAGGTTTTAACTTTAACATAGTAAAATTACATATAACAAAACAGGTATCAAACAAGAATTACAGTTACAACATTTATATCTACTTTATCTTTTATCATAACTAAGTAAAACTATAACTGTAAGTTCTTCAACTCCATCAAAGAGTCCAGAAGGATATGATATTACCTGAGTAAACAGGAAGTACATTGTAAGCAACTTCCAAAACTCTAGAATTGACAGAGACATCTTGCTGCCTGGACAGTCACTTAAAGTTTTTCTGTACTATTGGGGCATTGATCTTCATCCTACTGGCCCATAGCATCCAGCAGAGTTTGCATGAAGCAGGAAATTTCAAACACAGTTCCACCTATATTGGCAGTTTGTCAAACAGTCTAGGCAAGAGCAGTTTCTTGCCAAATGGTCAACCAACTCTATAAGGTGCCTCTTCAATGCCCATCATCCTCTTGAAGAAGATTGTTGCTGCCAGGAGCAGATGTGTCTCATTGTCTTTTTTTTTTCTTTTGGTTTTTCGAGACAGGGTTTCTTTGTGGCTTTGGAGCCTGTCCTGGAACTAGCTCTTGTAGACCAGGATGGTCTCGAACTCACAGAGATCTGCCTGCCTCTGCCTCCCAAGTGCTGGGATTAAAGGCGTGTGCCACCACCGCCCGGCAAATGTGTCTCATTGTCATGAAAAGTCTTAAGTCCTTAAACATTTAAAATGCCATATTCTGGGGGGCTGGAGAGATGGCTCAGCGGTCCTGAGTTCAATTCCCAGCAACCACATGGTGGCTCACAGCTCTCTGTAATGAGGCATACATGCAGACAGAATATTGTATACATAATAAATAAATATTTTTTTAAAAATGCCATATTCTGAAGGTCTGCCTGTCCATTAGCTCTAACTTCTTACTGGCTAACTCTTACATATTGATTTAACCCATTTCTATTAATCTGTGTATCATCACATGGCAGTGGCTTATTGGCAAAGTTTCAGCCTGTCTGACTCTGGTGGCAGCTTCATAGCATCTCTCTGACTCTTCCCTTCTTTCTTCCAGCATTCAGCCTGGCTTTTCCTGCCTACCTAAGTTCTGCCTTGCTATAGGTCCAAAGCAGTTTCTTTACTCATTAATTCTAATCGGAGCACATAGAGGGGACTCCCACATCACAAGAGGTGGGGTGGGTGGTTTCTGATTATTCAATATATTATGGATATTATAGATATGATAGGATAAAAGGTTATATTATTGAATCTACTCTGAAAAAAGGCAAGGATATAAATATGATAAGATTAAAAGATAGATTGTAAAAAGCAACTATTACTTTTAAATATTTTACATTGGATTGAACTTTTGTATATTGGATACAAATTTTGTGTAATTATGCAAATTTGAGATTAATTTTGTTAAACCTACTATACATACATTTCTAATCTTGTTCAAGCTATTGTACCTATACAGCTCACTTAACAATGTAATGCAAAGCTCTACTCCTTGTTCAGGATAATAAGGAAATATAGGTTAGTAGTTAATCACCAAATATAATCAAACTTGTAGTCTCATTAGGTATGTTTTTAAGGTCAAACAAAGACATATTTTAGAAAGACAGGCCATCTTCAAACACTTCAGAGAGCTACAGAATGTGGTATTTAAGATGTTTTAATAATGTAGGTTCTTCTTTTTTATGACAGTGAGACATGTCTGCTCCTGGCAACACCAATTTACTTCAGAGAAGATGATGGGCATCAAAGAATCTCCACATGGTGTTTACTTTCTTTGTGGCAAAAATAAACCACTGGGCAAGAAAATGGCCCTGCCTTGACTGCTGACAGTGTGCTGCCCTAATTAAACAAGCAGGACACAAAATATCCTGCTTCACAGAAAAGTCTATCAAATATTCTTGGCCTGTAGCCTGAAGATGGCTGCCCTAATGTTGCAGAGGAACTTTGGATGGCTGTCCAGGTAGCCAGTTGTTTCTATCAATACTCATATTTTTTGGAAGTCGCTTGCTCGTACTTCCTGCTTACTCTATTAATGTTTTTTCTCCTTGGGCAAATTGAAGATTAGATAGTTATAGTTTTCCTTGTTTACCTGATGCAGAAAACAAGTTATAATAGAAAGTAAATTAGGTATAAGACTTTATACTTATCAAGATAGGATATTCTTATAACTCATAAAACAAAGCATATACTTTAGGGTACTGAACCCTAAATTTGTGAAGTCTGTACTATCTCTGGGTGCACAAAGTCAGAATACATGTCACTACCAGGCCTGGTGCCAGAAGCTACACAGAGTAATTTATTACTGTAATTTTCTATTTTCTTCTCCTTTAATTTACTAACTGTTTTCAGTCTCTGCATCTTGGTTGGTATAAACTCAGGGCCTGGGACAAGCTAGGTCTGTTCTACTACTGAGCTAAATTCTCAGTGTTTAGCACTTGGTTTTTGTTGTTTGTTTTAGGTTATATAGTATATGTAATACCTCCATAGAAAACATCATGTACCCCATTTGTGCTTAGTGTCCTCCAGAGGTGTCCAATACCCTGACACTGGACTTACAGATTTCTGTGAGCTGACTTGTAGGTGCGAAGAGTAGGTTAAGGTTCTTTTCCAGTGCTTACAGCTGAGCCTTCTGCCCAGACCCACCTCCTGGTGTCTTGAGAAAAGTTCTCACTGTGTAATAAACCCTGGTCTCAAGTTCCTCTGCCTCAGGCCTCAGGACTCAGTCTATTAAGCCCTGGAGTTACAAATATGTTGCCACCATACTTAGTATTCAGGGTTTGCTGTAGGAATTTCATAAGGTAGGCTATTTAGATATTAAGGGTCTGGCTTATAGAACTTCGTAAATGTGAGTGTTCTTATGACCCTAATAATCATTCCCTTTATTAGGGTTTATAATAATTCTCACACTTTAAATATGACTACAGAAATGGAGCATGTTTTTGAATTTGTAGCTAATTTAATGATCAATAGCTCAGATCAGAGAGCTTAATTGAGGATATTATTATGTGTTATTATTATGTGCTTTAGACTTAGTCTATACTGTGAAAACATCAGCTGAAAGAAACCATTGTAAAGAACAAGATAATGGTATCCCTGCTATTCCAGCATGGTTACATTGTGTTCAGTTTTTTTTTTATTTTTTTGTAAAAAGAGGGCTTTCTGATCCTCTGACAGATAATGTTCTGTTTGTTTTGTGTCAGACAATTCAATAGATGTGTTCATTTCTTGTGATGAATATCAGTACAACAGACCTGAGTTTCTTTGTATGGCCCCGTTGATGAGACAGAAACCACCTGGCTTGAAAACTGAAAAATTATCTGCCTCAGAGAGAAAAATGACGCCCAGGCACTCTCTTAAGTTTGATGAATATATTATATACTGATTGTCTGAGAAAAAAATATAAAAGGGAAAAAAGGGCCATTCTGTAGAAAATTACTGCCCATTTGAGCAAATTCTACTGAGAGTAGGTAGAAACAATTTTTTTTAAATTAAGCTTTTTTGAAAGCGTGAAGCAAATGAATATTCTTCTATATATTCTAACAAAAGCTTGAAATGGCCTACACACATGATCATTTTCTTCCACCCTGTTTTGAAGTATATTAATTTATGAGAAAAATCTAAACAATATTACTTTTGTTGTATTTTACTTTGTTGTTCAAGTCCAGACTGGTCTGGAACCCATTCTTTAACCAAGACTGGCATTTAAAGCCATGATCTTTTAGTCTCTACCTCCCAAGTATTAGTTTTGCAGGTATGCACCTCCATATTTGGCTGAATACTACCTTTAGGTGGCATAAAACAATTTTAAGTTTTCCTTGAAATTCTCTCTTCTGTCATTAGCTCTGCAAAACAAAGGCAGTGGAGCAAGAAGGGCAGATTTGTAAGTGACAGGCACTAGCAGAGCAGTGGTTCTCAACTTCACTGATGGTGCTACCCTTTAATACAGTCCCTCATTCTGTGGTGATCCCAACTCTGGAGATGGACAGAGAAGTATGCTCAGTTCTATGACCTTCAGAAATATGTGTTTTCCAGTGGTCAGAGAGGAAGCAGCCACAGACTGAAACCTGCTGTGCTAGAGCCTTGTCCCTCTCAACAAGGAGCAAAGAACTGAGATCTATGATATTCATTTTTTAAAATTTAAATTCTGTGTGTAATATTTTAAGTAAAATGCTGCAGGTTCCCCAAGGGATGCAGCGGCAGAAATGCTGCAGGTCTCTGAACCATGGCAGGCAGCTGTCAGTGGGTCCTGAGACCATGGCAAGTCATGAAAGCAGCTGGGTCCCAAGCAGGAAGCCATGTGGCAAGTGAGAGACTGAGATGGATAGGCATGTCATGCAGAGTGAAGTTGGATATTTATTTAGTGGGTTATAGAAGGGAAGGGTGAAGGGGGAAGAGCAGAGAGAGAGAGAGAGAGAGAGAGAGAGAGATACTCAGGCTGGAAGCTGAAGATCAACTTGCCTCAGCGGATGGGGGAGGGACTGTGCGTGGCTTGTCTCTTAAAGGAACAGGACAGACCACTACAGTGTATGTGTACTTCCATGTGTGTCTCTGTACAGAGGCAGAGGACAACTTGGCAACTTCAGGCAGGTTCCATGGATCAAACTCAGGTTGCCAGGCCTGCATAATTTTGCTAGCCCCAAGATCTACATAAGGTCTTTTCACGATCAAAAATCATCCCAGATTCTTGGCTAAGTGAAAATAAAAAACTACAAATGTAGATTTGTGTGTGTGAATGGTAGCAATAAGGAGTATCACTCCAAAAAGCAATTCTTTTCATTTTCAATACAACTAATGAAATGAAAGTCACTCTGGAACCAGACTGGTTAAGGGGACCTGTAATCCTAGCTGAGTAAGGAGAATCACAAGTTCAAAGCCAGGCTGATCTTCAGACTGAGTTCAAAGCTAGCATTCATCTTACAAACATAAATCCCTAGATTCAATCCTCAGGCCTGGAACAAATACACAACCTTATGAAACACAATGACAATCTGAAATTCTAAAATACAATTGGGTAAAATAAATAAGTTTTGTAAACACAACATCATACATAAGTCAATGACACAATCTACTTGCCTAAGTGTTGGGGGCCGGCCTTGACAAAAATACCTTTCTCCAGAGTGGAGGCATGGAGTATAGTAAAGAATATGAAGATGCAAACAAAAATAATAAACACAGAAACATATAGGATAGTGTTGGGAGGGAATTTTTCAGTGAGTAGTGAAAATTCACCATGTTTAATTTTCAACTGGTTAATATACCCCTGACCCCAAAAGGTAGGAGTAGAACAAAAGACTGCATTAACATATAAATTGAAAGTCACAGGCCACATTCATCACTCATTCCTTAGACTCACACCCTAGACAAAACACTCGGTAGGCAAACCACTCCCTGGGTGGAATCTCAAGTTCTTTCCATAAAGGGAACTGTGACTTAGTTGGATTCTTAGGCTTTTGTTTTAGGTAGGAACCAACTACTTCCCTATTTCAGGAGCACAAGTTCTGGCAAATAGGGAGACCCTGCCTCAAATGACAAAAAACGTATCAAATTCTCTTGTGTTTAGGATATTTTATTGTTGTTATTGCTTGCTTTTCATTACATTTAAGACATGGAAAAATATAGCCCACAGTGGCCTCTAACTTGCTAAGATAGTCTTGGACTCCTGATCCTTATCCACCATATCAAGCAATGAGATGATAGTTGTGTACCAACAGGGTCTCACTAGATGGCCCTGGATGTCCTGGAATTTGTTCAATTTGCCTTGAACTCACAGCAATCCTTCCACCACCTTAGTCTCCCAAAAGCTGGGATTATAGAAATGAGGTACCATATCAGACCATGGTTATACTGTTAAATATATTTGACTATAACCTATGGAGAAATAAAGCAAATGTTTAAAATAAATTATTTCATATAAATATAGCCTATAATTCTTAAAGTAATTAATCCATGTTTTATGTTGAGGCATAAGAAACTTTTATTATATTAGGCCAGACACAGGCTGTTTTTCACACCACTCTTTTTTGACACCTAGTAAATGTAAACCATGTGAGTTCTTTGCTGGGAAAATTCCTTCAGCCAATGGCCTTTGAGATGCTAGACCAGGTTGGGCATGGCCTTGGGTAGTAGAAACGTGCATGCTCTCTCTCTGGGCTGCTGGATTCAGTTCCTATTCCCTGCTTACACAGAGAGGACTGTGATCTGTGAGTCTACCCCTAAATAAAGAACTCTTTATTATACTAAAGTCTGAGCTAGTGTGGTACTACTTTATAGCATCCATCTACATATGGTGCCCACGTGAATCCTGACTCCATGCCTACCAGGACCAACCCAAAAGGTCCATGCACTAAACCCCACCACACTCCCTGGCCTGCCATCCTGGGCACACTTTTTGCCCACAGCATGCCACTGCAGCCTCTCCAACTGGCACCCAGACCAGGTGACTTGCCCGCTCCCACACACTTTTCTCCCACCATGATCCCCATGGCATCATGTCCAATGGCCACACTCAGGCCCCATTCATGGCAATCTTTAGGTTCCTTGATATTCTGGCCAATTCAATCCTCCATATACGAATGTGCTACTCTTAATTAATTAATTAAGTCCCAGGTAAATCAGGTATTGGAATTTGCCTTGCCACTGCCAGTCATGCACACCCACAACTGCAATATCTGCTGGCCAATAAAGATTATTACACCTACAACAATTTACTGAAGACCCATAACAAGGTACGTTCATTTACATAAATAAATCAGTAAATTTGAAAGCTATATAATGGCAGACAATACCACAATCCAGGAATTTAATAACCTTTTTGCTTATACTATGGATGGTATTCTGCAAGACTTATATGGTTTTTCTGATACATCTATTTATTTGATATTGGGACTTTGCTTTGTTTTTTATATTATATCGTATATCATATAACCATATATATATATCATATAACCTTAAGAAAATGGTTTGATAACAGAGCCAAGAATGAGGCACTTTTAGAAATGATACAGTCTTTACAGACTAATAATGAATAGCTAGCTGACAAAATAAATACCATTGAAAATCAAAAAGCTGAAAAAAATTAATATCATTGAAAAAGATAACATTGACAGACACAATTCAATCCATCTCAAAGGGTGCTGAGAAGATATCTGAAAGAATTCATACTGCTGAACCTGACAATCAAAATCTGTTAAAAAGTTATGATAGGTTAGCAGATAGAGTATCTCTCCAGGAAAGCAATCTGCACAGCATCCAAATAATATCCAAGGATGAGAAGTTATCCTTAATGGAAACATTTCAAACCTTGGAATTATATGTACAGAATGAGGACCAGAGATTAAGTGAGTCAATGAAATCATTAGAAATATTTATAGGTCAAAAGATTCAGGCTTTACAAAAGACAGTGGCAAAAAAGATTTGAAACAATTGAGGAAATGATCAGGACTGATAAGCAAGGAAAGAAGGTACAAGGAAAGAATTTAACATTGCCAGTGTCTGTCAGAGTCAGAGATGACTTACCAAGAGTTTTAGCTACTTACCCCATAATATAATCACCTCTGACAAACCACCAAGTACTAAATATTAAAAAAGATACGAAGAAGGTAGATGGAAACCTACAGGTATGAATGATCTAAGAGAAATTTAGCATGCAGTAGTGTCTTATGGCTTACATTTACCATTTTTTGGGGAGATGGTAAAGGCATGGGCTTCTAGCATAAGGATACCCCACACAATTGGCTTCAATTAGTTTCAGAGGTCCTGGAAGATGGGCTTCAACTACTGTAGGGAAATAGTACTAGCAAGAAGAGGCAAATTTTTAGAACAACAGAGAAAAGCAAAAGTATTTGAGGCTTCCCAAATCAAATTCCTGGTGAGGGCACTCATGCTGACCCACAGGATCAAGTTCTTTATGATGAACACATCTCGTCCCTATGCCACACAGCAGCCTTAAATGCTTGGTACAGGATTCAAGAACTAGGAAAAATAATTGAATCATATATGACAGTTAAACAAGACAAAAGGGAACCACTTAGTGACTTTTTACAAAGATGAACTAGGCTGTACAAATAGAAATAGCAGATCCAGAAGATAGATGAGTACTTATTGAATCTCTGGCTTTTGAAAATGCCAATTTAAAATGCAAAAAGATACTTGGGCCTTTAAAGATTAGATCAGCACCAATGGATGAATAGATGTTGCATACAATGAACATTGAGGCATTTGGCTATAACACTGAGTCTTGGGTAGGAGAAGAAATTTCCAAAGGTATGAGAAGACATCAAAATGCCAAATATTTTAATTGTGGTAGAATAGGACATCTGAGAAAGGATTGTAGACAAGGAATTCCTAAAAATAATGTCTCCTCTGGGAAAGACAAAACTAGAAGGTCTCAAACTTCTGCATGATGTAGAAGATGCGGCAAAGGTCAACATTGGAACAATAAATGTAGATCAACAAAAGACAAACAAGGCAACTTGATACCACCAGGAAACTCCTTGGGAGGCCTTTCACAGGCCCCTAGGTCAAACGTGGTCCAGTCATTTCCAGTTACTGTGGAGGACATGACTCACCAGAAAAATTTAAAAATCCAGTGCCTGTTGTAAAAATTCATACTATACTGGATGATGGAATAGACATGGAGGAAGAATTAAAAATTCCAATAGGAAATAGGAAACATATATTTTGATAGACTTCTATAAATGATCAAAGGCCAAATCTAAGAGTGATTATAAATAACATTGTAACTGAACACAGGTGCTAATGTGACTATTATTACTCCAGAATCTTGGCATCCAAATTGGGCTCTTTAAGAGGCAGATGTTCAATTACTAGGAATTGGAACCTTATCACAAGTGAAACAAAGAATGAGATGCATTGGATGCATAGGCAGAATTATATGCTATTCTCATGGTACTAAGGAATTTTAAAGAACCTCTCAATATAGTTACTGATTTACAATATGCAGAAAGAGTTGTTTTACATATTGAAACTGCCGAATTTTTACCAGATGATACATAATTGACTTCACTATTCATTCAGGTTCAAGATATAATCAGGAATAGGCTTTGTCCTATATACATAACACACATCCAATCCCATACTAGTCTGCCAGGTCCTCTAGTACAAGGTAATGCAGAAATTGGTTGATTATTAATTGAAAGTGTGCTGGAGGCCTCAGAATTTCATAAAAAGCATCATTTCCATAACAAAGGTTTAAAGAAAGAGTTTTCTATTACATGGCAACAAGCTAAGGCGATTATAAAGAGATGTCCTACTTGCTCTTTCTATAACCAAATACCGCTACCTTCAGGGACAAATTCAAAGGGTATTCAAAGGAATGAGATCTGACAGATGGATGTGTTCCACTTTACAGATTTGAGGAAAATTAAAATATGTATACCACACCATTGACACTTATTTAGGTTTTCAATGGGCAACTGCTTTGGGCTCAGAAAAGGCTGATTCAGTAATCATGCATTTATTAGAAGTTATTACCATTATGAGTATACCTGCACAAATAAAGAGAGATAGTGGTCCAGCATATGTTTCTAAGAAAATGAAACAGCTTTTTTTTTTTTGCTTATTATAATATAAAGCATATTACAGGTATTCCAAACAATCCTACAGGTCAGGCAGAGGCAGTTATAAAAAGATCAAATTGAACTATAAAGGATATGTTAAACAAAGAGAAAGGGGAGGAAAATGCCCCCAGAAATAGATTACATAATGCTTTATTAACCTTGAATTTTCTTAACGCTAATGGGAAAGGAGCAATGGCAGCAGAAAGACATTGGATAAAGGAAAAGTCTGCTGAATTAAATCAACTGGTGTATTTCAAGGATGTGTTGACCTCACAATGGAAGCCAGGAGATGTGCTACGTTGGGGAAGGGGTTTTGATCTTGTTTCCATAGGAGAAGAAAAAGTATGGATACCATCAAAATTGATAACAATTTGGTTTGAAAAGGAGAAACCTCTTGAAAAAGAGAAATGACAGCTCATCCACAGAGGTTACAATCATACAGGTGGTAAGGAAACCTTATAAGGGTTGGGGCAGGGTTCTGTTGTTGTCTTCACAGAAAAATACTCATCTTCAAAAAGTCAAGAGACCTTGGACATTTAGATGCCTAAAGAAGAAAAGATAACTATACTGAAAGGATCACCAAGCAAAGAGAAATCTGACTTATGAGGACAGGTCATCTGCAGGATAAAATATCATTACCTGAACATATATGTTTCTCTACTTTTCAGTATAATAATAATCATGACTCACTTAAAAATCAAAGCTGGCTTTGGAGTTGGACAATGGCTATCCCTAAATCTAAGCGTGTTCTTAAAAGAAAAATTCAGAGTGTCTGCCTCATGTCAGGATCCATCTAGTAGGGATCAGAAGGAAGAAAGAATTTAGGAAAAATTTTACTTCTCTCCACACCTATTTTTGTTTCTAGCATACCTTTAATTGAATATATATCTATATGAATAATATTTAAGTTTTCTCCAGTAAAGAACAAAATTTTCCTGTAGTAATCTTTGAAGTTTCCAGGAAGAAGGTGGGGCTCCACAATAGTGACTCCACTTGTTGATATGACATCATGATGCTGATAATGCTACTTTAAGATTGGTTTTGCTCTAGATGGTTCCAACTTGGTTAGCTGAAATGGTGCACCTTCTTACAACATTCTGGCCAGAGCTTCAAATGAGAACTTCAGAAAAATCCTATCGACTACTTGGAGACTATTTGCAATTATACCAGACAGTAATCTTGAAACTTAACTATTATTTTACTTTTACAGGATCCCATAGAAAGAACATTACCTCCATGACAGCTGGAAGTAATTCTAGAAGACGATGTTCCCTCCCCAAACAAAGTTTGTCCTCAGGGTTAAGGACATCAATTAGGGATTGATTATAACTGGTATAGAGATGGGGGTTGGGATAGAAATTATGTAGGCTCAGGGATCTTCTTTTTAAAAAAAGGGGGGGAGGGATTGGGTGGGATAATAGGTAGATTAGTGTGAGCTTAGTCACACTAATAATAATTGTAATAGAGTGAATACTTGTGAACATTTCCATTGTTGTAGATTCTTGTATATTGATACAAATTCAAATTATATTTGTTATGGTAAATATGCTCCTATTTCTATTTATAATACTTGTACATCTATGAAACGTTATTTTGTCATATTGTATGCATGCATGCTTCTACCTCTGCTTAAGTCATTTTGTATATTGATATAATTTTAGAACATATTTATCATATTGCACTATACATTTCTACCTCTGATCAAGATACTTATACATTATTTACATTTTGAGGTCATTGTCCTCATTTGTTGCACAGTTGTTTAAAGATTGTTTAATATTCTATGTGAGGCCTTACATAGGTCTATATAGGTATTAAGAATTGTAGGTCAATAGTTATCCATGTTTGTCATACTTATACTTAGACTAATCATGTTCCTTAGATACATAGAGATTGTATTCCACATAGATAGGTAATCTTCAACCACTTTAAAGAACTGTATAATATGGCATTTAAATAACTTAGGGTTATTTTGACGTGAGACAACGATTGCTCCTGGTAACACCGATCTATTCCCGAAAGAATGTTGAGCACTGAAGACACTCCACTTAGAACTTGTTTTCTTTGTGGCAAACCTGGCCTTTGGGCAAAGAAGTGCCTATATCTTGACCACTGACAAAATGCACGGTGTCCAGAGAGGACAAGTAGGATACAAGAAAACAGACTGACAAACCTTGCCAAGAGAGAGTAAGATGGTTTTGAAAATTTTCCTGCCTCTGAAAATGGTCTGTCAGTTACTCTAGTCCTTAGCCAAAGTTGGTTGCCCCAATGGTGCCATATGCAGGTGCACACCCTCCCTCAAGGCACCTAATTAAAATAAGTGTTTAAAAAAATAGCATTGTGACCAGGTGTAGGGCACATGCCTATAATGTCAGCACGTGGAAGGTGCAGACAGGAAAATCAGAAGTTTGAGGACTTCTTCAGAGCTTCAGCATTCACTACAGAGCTTGTTGGAGGCCATCTTGAGTTGCATGACAGCTTGGCCTCAGACAGCAAGGAAAGGGGCTGGAGAGATGGCTCTGCCAATAAGAGAGCTAGGTCCTCTTCCTAACGGGCAGCTCACACAATCATCTGTAATTCCGGTTGGAGAGGATCCATCCCACTCCTCTGGACTCCAGAAGCACCAGAGAAGCATGTGGCACACAGACAGACATGCACAACACCCAAACACATAAAAATCAATGAACAAAAATTAAACAAAAGAAAGCAAGGAAGAAAGGAAACAGCAACAGTGAGAAATCTAAAGTCTTATGTATATTTGTGAACCTGAATTTTTTTTTGTACTTGACTAACTCAGGATTGGCTGTTATGTGCCCCTTGGTCAGCACATTGCCCTGTGTGTTAGCTCAATAAATATATCACATCTTAGAAGAATTTTCTAAAAAATAAAATTGGTCTCTGACCCCTGTGGATATTAAAGTATGGATGCCCACGACTGTCTCTTAAACACAGTGGTATTCACAGGCCCTCGGTCTACTCCCCCTGCCACCCGTACACCAATAGGAAGATCACTGAAGGAATGAATGAAGGCTTCAGCTCGACCTGCTCCCGCAAACCTGGGCCAGAAAGCAAAACAGTCTGTAGGAAAGGCTGAAGCAAAGAGGAGAAGCAGAAGGGAGATAGGGACAAGGATACAGATTGGGGTTTCCCACTAAGCAGTGGAAATTTATTTACAGTGAATGGAGATACTAAAAACAAGAAGCTGCTTCTGCTGAGGCAGGGGAATAAGACAAAAAGTCTGATTGATACACCCTGAGGTCCCTGTCTCACTTCTGATGGAACCAAAAAGATTTTTTTATCCTTGACTCTGTAAGTGTACAACTACTTTGGAAACATGTTTGATATGGAGGGAATTTCACCTCATCATTTTTGAAATGTAAAAGCTTTTGCTTTACTTATTTATTTGGTGTATGTGAGAGAGAGAGAGACAGAGACAGAGAGAGAGAGACAGAGAGAGTGAATGAGAGAGACAGAGAGACAGAAAGAGAGAGAGAGAAAGAGAGAGAGAGTGTTGGGTGGTGTTTAAGACAGCCTCTCATCATGTAGCCCTGGCTGGCCTGGAGTCATGTAGACCAGGTTATCCTCCAAATCACTGACCTATGTTTGCCTCTGTTTCCTAAGAGCTGGGATTAAAAGTGTATACCACCATGCTTTGCTAAAAGTTTTTATTTTAAAGGTAAAATAATTTCTTGGTTTTATCTTTTGCTTTTTAGGTGTTTTGATTTTACTGTTACATTTTATCTACCTACCTATTTGTTTATTTTGTGTGTGTAGCCATGATTCCGTACATATGTGGGTATGGTGCATGCCATGATTCTTTCCTTCTACCATTTGGAAAAAAGAACCAAACAGAGGTCATCAGGCTTTTTGGGAGCCACCTTCATCCACTGAGTCGTCTCATCTGGCCCCTTGGTTTTATTTTGTACTTGTGTACTACCAGATGACACTGGCATATCAAATTATAGGGGCTTTGACTGTGTGGTGGGAGACTTGCTCTATGCTGGGTGAGTGGA
>PVIU01020868.1:0-32971 GCA_004026605.1 Ondatra zibethicus | reverse complement strand
GCATGGGGGGTGGATGGAGGTAGGGGTGGGGGTGAGGTTGGGAGAAGGGGAGAGGGGGAAGGAGAAGGAAGAAGGGAAGGATTGGGGAGAACTTGGGGGAGTGGGAGGGTGGAGATCGAGGAAGGGCGGATATTAAAGCAGGGAAGAAGATATCTACATGAAGGGAGCCATTTTAGGGTTGGCAAGAGACTTGGCTCTAGAGGGGATCCCAGGTGTCCATGGGGATGTCTCCAGCTAGGTCCTTGGGCAGCAGATGAGAGGGTGCCTGAACTGGCCTTACTCCATAATCACACTGATGATTATCTCGAATATCACCATAGAATCTTTGTCCAGCAATGGATGAAGATAGAGACAGAGACCCACATCAGAGCTCTGGATTGAGCTCCCAAGGTCCAGTTGAAGAGCAGAAGGTGGGAGATGATGAGCAAGGAAGTCAGGTCCACCCACTGAGACAGTGTGTCTGAACTAATGGGAGCTCACCAAAGCCAGATGGACTGGGACTGAATGAGCATGTGATCAAACCGGACTCTCTGAATGTGGCTGCCAATGGGGGCAGACTGAGAAGCCATCGATAATGGCACTGGGACCTGCTTCTACTGCATGTATTGGCTTTTTGGGACCCTAGTCTATTTGGATGCACACCTTCCTAGGCCGGGATGGAGGGGTGAAGGCCTTGGACTTCCCACGGGGTATGGTACCCTGCCCTCTCTTAAGGATGGAGGGGGAGGGAGGAGGGGGAGGAAGTGTAAATTTTTGAATGGAAAAAATTTAAAAAAAAGTGCAGCTTTTCTTTATCTCTAAATTTAGGAGGGGGCAAACTTAGATCTCCTTGTGTTGTCTAAACTGCCTTTGGAACAAATATACATATATTCATATATAACTTTATATTTATATATAAGCATATATAATATATACGTATACACAATTTTCTAAGTTACAAAACGTTTTTGGAAATCCTGCTTTATTGAGCCTTTTTAAATCAAAAATGGATTTGCAATTTTGTCTAGTGGCTCTTAATGTCTGAGGATCATCATGATTCTTTCCCAAGTTTCCGTAAATGTGATGATTTAAACATATTTGCCTTATAATGGAGTATTCCTGAATTATTAAAATAAATACCATATAGCCATGCTGAGCCTTTTAAAATGCACTTTTAAATTTTTGTTAATGTTTTATTCAGGATTTTGTATTATTTTCACAAAATGTATTTTTTTTTACAATTTCATTTCCATGTAATACTCATTTATGTTTTGAATTGAGTACTGTGTCCATGCCAAAAAAAAAAAAAAAGATACTGTGGAGAATTTTGAGGATCACTGGAAAGGTCTGTGCTTTAATGGACAGAACGCCCCCTGGAAACCATCCAGATTTGGTGTTTGTGATGGTTTGAATGGGAAATGCAGCCCTTCACAAAGCTTATATGCTAAGAACTTGGTCTGTGTCCAATGGTCCTATCAAGGGAGCAAACTTGAGATGGGCCTTCCTACCTCTCTTCTAGCTGTTCTTTGTAATGTGAATTGATAGCCCCCGCCATGTGTTCCTACTGCCATGATGTTCTTCTGCCCAAGTGCATGAGGCCAAGCAATCACGGACTGACCCTCAAATCCATGAGCCAAAATGAACCTTTGCCCCATAACACTTTTATCAGGCATTTGGCTGCCGTGACACAAAGCTAACGTGCACACGCAAATGCTTTATTGATGGCAAAGTTGCCCTGTGACAGTTTTCTCCATTTTACCATACAAGCTTTCCTGCTTGGATGCCTTTTAATCTCACCTAGGTCGTCTATGGGATCGTGTTTTTCTCTAGGAAAAAATAAACCTTTTTGCTTTTCTTTTATTCTATTCACTATACACATTTAAGCTGTGATTTTGTTTTATTATTATTTATTTTATTATTAAAATCTCTGCTCTTTCCGCAGTTATCCCTTTCTCCCATTTTCAAGTGTCCATTTGTACCTAACCTCCTTACATTATGTTCTTAATTAGGTTAATATTCGGCCTATATATTCTGAAGAATAACCCTTTAGGTTTTATTGACCAGTTTTCTTCTTTGCCTTTTCCAAAATCATCAATTTCCTCCTTGGTTTGAGGGGTAGCATTTGAACACTGTATTTTCCCAGATGATGTTCTCCCCAGGCACCCCAAAGTCTGATGAGCAGTTTCCATAGCAATAGGTCTGGGCCTCACACACTTTCAGTGTGTTAGCACTCTGGGGCACAATAGCCACTTAAGACACGGTAGCTACTTAAGAGAACTAAATGTTTTTAATATTATGCTTATTTCTAACTTTATTTATCATTGAAGGCACCCGTATTGTTTCTTTTTGTTGTTTGTTGCAGTTCACTGAAGGAATAGTATTTGGTCAAACTTAGTGCCTGTTCCTGGACCAGATTTTAATGTTCAGGGTAAAAAGCTTATTGTATCTATTAGAATTCCCTTGGTATTTTATTTGCCTTTCCTACAATCTTGTGTGTGTGTGTGTATGTATATAAACATGTATGTATTCTTAACTTACTAATCTGAGACATGTTCACATAAATTTCAGTTTTTCTGAGAGAGACACAAAGCCCCAGAAATGAGCAAAATGGGATCAACAGGGAAATTGGGGTGTAGGCACATGTTCATGTTAGAGGACAATCTCCAGTATTGCTCACCAGCTGCCTTCCATCTTTTGTTTGAGACAGAATCCTTTGTCATCTTGGAACACTGTCATCTAGACCAAGCAGGCTGTCTGAAAGCTGCCAAGCATCTCCCTGTCTCCACCTTCCATCTGGCCATCGCTCAGATCATGCCACCACACTGTCTTTGTACATAGGTTCTAGAGAGCTGAACTCAAGTTCTCACACTTGAGAGGCAAGTGCTTTTTCCAATTAAACTACCTCCTTATTTCACATCCTTTTGCTTTAATCAACTAACTCACTATTCTTAGTTAACTCACTTCTGGATATTGTTCCTACTTTTCAAGCAGAAAATATATTACAGACAGAGAAGTTAGTGTGTTCCAAGGAACCGTAAAAGAGCCTGCCCTTTGAAATCATATAAATCTCAATTTGAGTCCCAGCTCTAACTTAGGGCACCAATGTGCAACAACAAATTGAAGAGCAAGCTCCTGGTGGAGTAAGATAGGCAGAATGCTTTCTTCAGGAGGCCAGTTGAAACTGGTCACCAGAACATCCTCTGGGCCACTCAGGGAATCCCATCCCTCTTCTTGGCTTCTCGACTTCCTAGATTGCTCCTGGATGGCCTGTAAGGCATGGAGAAGCAGGCATGGCAGTTTCTGTTGCACTCTCGGCTGGAGTTCATCACTGTGTCTGCCACGCTATCATGAAATAGTGTGCCGTGTGCCCAAAGCACAATGGGTACTCATTTCATAAGAAATTGCCAACTCTGAATACGAACGGACAAAACAAGAGGTCTCCTTTCATGGTTCAAATGTTGATGAGGACAGTCACTGCCACAACATGTGCTTACTCAGGAAATAAATGTGGGCATTTATTGCGCTTTTCCTCTCTTCAGACACTTGATATGAATTATGTCAGTCTCTGTAACAGTATCATAAAATATTATAGTTGTCACTGTGCTACCTAATGCCTCCTAGCCCTTTCCCTAATCCTTGTTTCAAGTTTCCTTTCTTTCACAGTTGATTATGTGTCACTGTTTTGTGTGGCTGTGACAAAATCCCACAGACCTGATCATTATATAATGGTTAGAAATTTATTATCCTACATTTCCTGAGACTGAAAATATGATATTAAGATGGAATCTGGGAGCTTGGGCGACAACTCACTTGGTAAAGTGCTTGCCTCCTATGCAGGAAGGTCCAAGTTCGATCCCCATTAACTATATTTTAAAAAGCAGAGTTGGGTATGGTGGTGGTGAATCCTTATAACTCCAGCTCTGGTGAAGGCAGGGAGATCCCTGTGGTCCACTGGCTAACAACACAACCAAGTTGGCAAGTAATAAGTCAGCGACTTTCCTTGCCTTAAAAATGGTAGACAATGCCTAAGGAGTAACCCAAGGTTTAGCTTTATTAGCCTACTCACACACATGCACATGCAAAGGCGCATGCATGCATGCACAGGCTGGGAGGGAGCACCTAGCATCCATGAAAGCCCTTCTAACTTTGCCATAATTTTAAATGGCAGAAGTCATCACGTGGTTGGAAGGAGGAAATAACAGAAAGGGTGAAGGGGAGGAAGAAAGGATAAGAAACAAGGGAAGGAGGCAAAGGAGAGGGAGAGAGAGAAGACTCCTGCTATACTCCTGGTACAATGGTGACAGCATATGGTGATTTCAATAGTAATGGTTCCCATAGACTCCTAGGTGAATGTTTAAGCCATAAGGAATGGCACTATTAGGGGGTGTCGCCTTGTTAAAATAGGTGTGATCTTGTTGGAGGAACGGTGTCACTGAGGAGGTGGGTTTTTGATGTCTTCTAAGCTTAATTCTGGCCAATGTGACACAGTGTTTTTCTTCTGTTGCTTGCAGATCAAGTTGCTGGACTCTCAGTCCCTTCTCCAGCACCACGTCTGCCTGCATGCCACCATATCTCGCCCTGAGGATAATGGACTAAACCTCTAAAGCTGTAAGCCAGCCCCAATCAAATGTTTTCCTTTATAAGAGCTGCCATGGTCATGATCTCTTCAGAGCAATAGGAACCTAATTATTGCATCCATTAGGGCAAGGTCCCTGTGGCCTAAGGACCTCTCTTCAAGTTCACATTGCCAAATACTGTGACTGTCAGAGCACATGGCAATTAAACACCAGAATAAGCTTCTGAGGACATGGGATTTGTATGAAGCCGTGATCGCTTCTCCCCTTTCACAGACAGTGAAGCTGATGCCAGAGAGGGAAGTGCAGTCACACTTTGTGCTTCAGATGCGGCTGTGTCTGTGTGATCCTCAGGAGTGCATGTGGACTTGTGACTTTTCCCTAGCCTTCTTGTATAACTCTGAGTCCCAGCTGGTCTAGAACTCCGTAGAAAGCCTTTCCCTAACTCTCCCAGCCGTGCAATGTTGGGATGAAGTCACTCTAGTACAGTATCTCTCACTCAAGATACAATAGTCAGTTCCCCAGCATCAAGCACCCAAAAGCCCCACTTCCTGACAGTCCTTCTCTGGTATAACCTTGGCTCCCACTAAGGTATTCTGAGAATGGCAGTGACTTCCTGGGTTAGCTAATAAAGGGTACTATGCTCCTGTCTTGCTTGTATATGTTTTTCACTTTACTGCCATACGGTGAGGACACTCAGGCAGCCTTGTAGAAAAGCCACATGGCAGGAACTGGGGCCTGCTTGCCACCAACAGCAGGACCCAAAAGAGTGGCCAAGCCTTCTGGGAAACAGACACTCCAGGCTCACTCAGGTTTTCAGAAAACTACAGGCCTGGCCAGCACCTTACCCATAACCCCTGTGAGAAAGTCTGATCCAAACCAGAACATGGTACAAAGATTCACCCCAGAGTTGTGACTGGAGGTTTCTTAAGTGTAATAAATATTAATTGTTCTTTTAAACCACTGAGTTTTGAAGTAATTAGATACACACTGTACTGGCTGGTTTTGTGTATCAACTTGACACGAACTAGAGTCATCAGTGGAAGGAGCCTCAGTTGAGGAAATGCCTCCATGAGACCCAGCTGTAAGGCATTTTTCACTTAGTGATCACTGGAGGGAGGACCTAGCCCACGGTGGGTGGTACCATCCCTGGGATCCTGGTGGTTCTATGAGATGAGCAAACCATGGAAAGAAAGCCAGTAAGCAACTCCCCTCCATGGCCTCTGCATCAGCTCCTGCCTCTGGGATCCTGCCCTGTTTGAGTTCCTATCCTGACTTCCTTCAGTGATAAACAGCAATGCTGAAGTGTAAGCCAAATAAACCCTTTTCCTCCTCAACTTGCTTTTGGGTCATGGTGTTTTGCTGCAACAATAGAAACCCTGACTAAGACACACACTAACAGATGCAAGGAAACCATTTAGATTTTGTAAAGTATCTTCCAAATTTGCTGTCTTTAATTCCTAAAATTGAGCCAATGACGTAAACCTACCTTTGGCTTAGGTACAGTGTAACTTGTCACTATCAAGAGGGTAAGGGCACTGATCGGCATACTATCGGCTGTGTGTTTGCTGATGGCTGTGTGGCTGGGTAGAAAGCGGCAGCAGACAGGGAGGGGCTCAGAAGAACAGGTGCATGGTATGACACAGGAACATATGTCTTAACTTGAGCCAAAGCATTAATAATTAAATCAATTATTAACTTTAAAACAGTACTCCCTGAAGTGACATGAAAAATAAAGGCTATCTGACAAACTTATAAAGTAAGTGGGGAGAGATTTCAGGGCAGAATATGAAAGGGCCTGCTGGTTTGCTTTGGGTGTGTACACGTTAGATAAAGAAAATTAGTTGCAAAACAAAATATACATGAAAGAAAATGGCCTGAAAGCTGATTTGGTAAGCTTCTTAACAAACTTCTTTGTTGCGGAAGGCATTGCTAAGACCCATTGGTTTGGGAAGCAAGCCACCTATGACCCCCATCTCTCAACAGAAGATTGTGACAGAAGACTGTGTGAGCCAGGATCACCTCAGGCTGGGAGGATGAGGCGTTTGTCGAAACAGAAAGTCTTCTACAGTGCTGTCCCATCACATCTCAGTCAGACAAATAGAAAGCCTTTGTGGGTCAGGGAGAAGAATCAGCAGGAAAAGATACCTGTCATCAAGTCTGAGGACTTGAATTCAAACCCCCTCCCAAGGAAATCTGGTAGAAGGAGAGACTAGACTCCTGAAAGTTGTCTCCTGACTGTCACACAAGTGTGACAAACATCTGCTTTCCCACAAATCTCACAAATTAAATAAATATATTTTAAAATGTTTTAAATGGCCTCCTGTGCAGCTTTTAAAGATTCCTGCAGTCCATCTAATCAAAAAGTAGGCCTTTCTGGTACAGCAACCCTCCATTGAGTGTAAAGAAGAGAAATGTGTCTTTTAAGGCTCACATTTGCCTAGAGCAGAAGTTATAAGTAGATGTAGAAGAAGCCCACAGAATGTTTAAAACAATGTGTCCCTCTGGGAAGAGAATAAAGATTTGGAATGAAAAGGGACTTTTAGATCCTTAATCTTTATGTTCAGAAAACAAGCTATGAGCATTACTCTTTGAAAACCTTTGTGTCGCTTCTTAGGGTGCGTGAAGGGTAAATCAGAGTGAAATTGGAGTCTAGGAGCAGAGTTCTCACGAAGGAGTAACACCCAGGATTGGGGCTAAGCACTAATCCCAGCACCACCCACGTGTGACCCAGCAGAGCTCAAGGTTCACCTGGCCCAGAGACATCCCAATACATCCGGACTTCTCACCTGTGAGCTGGAGGGATTTGGCCACTGCCCTGTGCTCACCCTGCATCTAACCATCTCATACATGTGCTGAGAGGTAGGTCCCCAGATCCAGAATAGAAGAACCAGAGGACAGGTGTGTAAGGACTGGGAGGCAGGAGGCTTCCTCTGCCCCAGATATTGTCCAGCTGCTGGAATAGGATGAAGTTGGGGAGGGAGACTTTGAAAGGAAAGTGAACTTAATTTTCACATGACTGTTTCTGTCTATGGCTAGAGGGAGGTCTATGACACTCTTATGGCAAAGTGCTACCCTTTCCTGTCACCTTTTCTATGGCTCGGAAGGTCCTAATGATAGAGACTTTTCTCTCTTTAAAATCAAGAGTTCAAATCTTGGGCAGAACAACCATACTCATTTTGAGTTGAAGGTGAAAGAATGCAGGTGGAGAAGAAAAACATTTGTTCTTACAATAAAAACATTTCTAGCATTTACTTCACATGGTTCAGTAACATTTTAAATCTCTTTAATACCCTACAACAAATAGTTGAGGTCTGTATTATCACTATCTCTGAGCTGAACAGAAAAGTACAGAGAAGCTAATTAACAAGTCCATAAATTATAAAATTGAATCTAATATTTAGAATTTAGTTTTGAATGGTACTGGGGAAACTCAAGACACGTGAAGGCAAAGGAGCCCCTCACTCTGGAGTCTAGTTGAGACCTTGCAGAAGCTGAGAGTCAGGAATTCCAACCCCATTTATAGTATCTGCTATGAAGGTTGCCTTCAAAGAGACAACATTCATTTTTACAGGGGTATTTCAAATAAAAGTGTTGAGACAGCAATGAGCCATGCTGAAGGTTGAGCATAGATGGCCGAGTTCCCACTTTACCAGCTATAAACCTGCAGTTTGCTAAGAATCTCATGAAACAGATAAGAAACTGAATTTACAAGGAAAGATACGACTTAATCCACGTTGCCACCCTGGTGACTCATGGTTCTGCCCATTCAGATAATAATCCTATTCACGGTACCTCCCAAAACACCCCATGGCTACATTTACTCCAGAAGGGTCCTGAGAAATCCTTTGAGACATACCTTTAGAACTATCAAGACTGTACTTGGCTACTGCTAAGGCAGTTAACACAACACTTTCTCTCCAGAGAAGTCCTCGTCCACACTTGGGTGTGTCTTAGCCTTTTTTCTGAGTGCTTCTCTTTCTACTATCTTTTTTCTTTTCCTATGCTCATGCTTAGATCTATATTAAAAACTCTTCCTGATAAATTTTAACTCCTTCATGCCGGGTTGTTCTGAAATTCTTTTCCTGGATGACATCAAGGATCCCACATTCAACTGAGTGGAGAACTCTCTGGAAACAGTTCTGTGAGCTGCTACAGGTGGCAGTGTGAAACTCTGTCTCCAGACAATGCTCTAATAACACTGACAATACAAAACCCCATATCATTAATGTCACTAACCTAGCTCTGTTTTAGTATTCATGGTACAAAAAAAATAACAAGATTTCCTTTCATAATTGTGATCACATTCCCGCTTGTTTTAAAAATAAAGCCTATGATCTTAGGTGATGTCTCCATTTTTTAGGTAAGGAAATTACAAGAGAGAATTATAATAATTCTGATTCAAAAGAGAATTAATAAACATTTATTTGACTCATGATGTGTGCTGGCATCGGACACAGTTAGACACAAATGTCATCCTATAATATCTTCTTGGGAAACCTCAGTGCAAAAATAGTGCGACACCATTTTATAGAGGAAGAAACCAAAGCTCAGAAAAATCATATCGTATGACAAAGTTGCCCCAGCCAGGAAGTAGGTTGCAAAAGCAGAATGTCAATCTCATCTAACTGACTCCAAAGCTTCTATGCTAAGGTAACACAGATGTGAAGAATGGAGGCCAAGTAGCTGCCACCCACAAGAAAGCCTGTCCCAGCACTAACACCAAGCCTCCACCATGCTTGCCTATGACACACTTCCTCTCTCTCTCATGCATGTTCTTATTCTATATGTGTGTAAATTTAGAAATAAGAATTTACTATTCTATAAATTATTTTTCTAGCAAACGAGAATTTTATACATGGATATAACCTGTTTTAATCAAATCCATTCACCATTTTCTCTCCTCTAACTCATTGTCCATATTTCTAATTACTTCTTACATTTAAATGGGAGGGGACTGTCCCCACCACTACTACTCTTCTTCAGCTTTAGGGATGAAGGCTCAGTTATCTCCAGAGAAGATAAAGAGATGCCCATGTACTTGGAGGAAGGCATCATTAGGAATGAACCTCAACTGGTTTAGCAATAGTAACAAAATTTTCAGAAGGAGGTCCGGCGTTTGAATGAAGGAGCTGGGACATTCTATGGTGTCTAGGACTTCCCACATGGAAAGCCCCATGCCCTGACTCTCCCTCCTCTGAGCACTGCTTTCCTTTACTGCCGTTCTTCGTTAACCATTGCCAGGAGCTGAGGCCACGTATCCAGATGCATTTACACCTAACATTTCACTTTGTTCCTAGCTGGGACTTTTATTTCTGACTTTAAATCTTCATTTACATTATTAATGGTTTCTCCTGTCTCCTAAGTGTGTTTCTCTTGCTTCTATCCTGAGTCGTCAACATATTCCCAGCAACTGCCCGTAAGACAATGTTCTGATGATTATGTTTCTGTGGCTTTGGCTCCTGTCCTCTGCATAGCAACTCTCCTGTCTAGTTATGGGTATCAGGAGGTGCTGAGGGTATTCTTAGTCTGAGTGGACTGGGAGAATCCTTATTGGGAGGTAATGGAATAACCACAGGTCTCAGAACTCAGGCACTGGGGGGCATAGGGACCATTCTTCAGCCCGCTGTTCTTAGGGAGGCTGTACCTTTTCACTCGTAGAGAGAAACAGCATGGCCCTAAAATTCTGTAGGGGGAAGAGAAGATTTGTTTGAAGGTGTAGTAATAGTGAGTCAGAACATGTCGATGCCATCCATGGAAACTGTTTATGTTATCTGCTATATTGTATGATATTAACTCATGCACAGTGGCTTTGGTGGCTTCACTGTGGCCCTTGATTGCTGCCATGGAGAGATAGAGATGTTTTGTCCCAATGCAATGTGGGAGACAGGCAGGAACAACAACAGACACATCTTGAAACCACCATTGCCCAAGTCTTCAGGCACTGACTCCATCCTCAGCACACAGACATGTACATCCCACATTATAAGAATCTTGAGTCTCCCCAGGATCTATGGGGGATATCTACTTTATTTTTTATTAAATATAATTACATCATTTTCCCCATATGTTCCTCCCTCCAACCCTTCCCTCAACCCTCTTTGCTCTCTCGCTCTCTCCTCTCGCTCTAATGACTTCTGTTTCTTTAGTTGTTGCTACACACACACACACACACACACACACACACAGGGACCATCTGGTGCCCAGCCCAAATTGGTACAACTACAACACAACTCCAGCAACTAAGGCTCATGGACCGCAGCAGCAGGTGTGTGAGAGGAGAGGGGATTGTTAAGAGCCAAAGGAACAGGAAGTTTGCTGTGAGATTCCTGAGAAGCCACACTCATGAAGTCTCATCAGCATGGCTGCCTAATCAAGACTGAACAAGGACAACACCAATAAACAGCTAACATGAGCTATAGACAAAAAAGAAAAAGAGAAAAAAAACTACAGGGATCCAAGGAATGCTGACAGCAGGGAGAATGATTTCTCCAGGGAAGAGCCCTCAAAATGATTATTCAGGACTAAGTGGTCAGCTCTGAAATCCTATACATACAAGTAAAACTATGATGAATTATATAATTATATTCCTCAGAACTCAGGAGCATGTTATAGAAAGGAACCCTAGGCTGATTCATCACTGTAGCAGACCAAGCCCACACACACACAAGAATTCATTCCCTCCTGTTTATAAAGTCATGCAGGACATGAGCTTAATGTTAATGCAGCTAAAACACTAGGACCTTTCCTTCTCACAGGCCACACTGAAACCCTGGACGGGGTTGCTGCCAGTGTGTCTCTACAAACCAGTTTGTTGGAATACTTGCAGAAATCAGATGTTGCAGTCACAACTGGAATGACCACCATTTCCCCCACTTCGTTGTATCTACTGCCAAATATCTGCTAATGGTGGTGGCATTGGTACAACAGTGGCATTTTGAGGATTTGGATCATTAAGTTGAGAACATGTCTAGTGGGGGTTTGTTGAGAGCTACAATCATTGCTGTGTATTCATAATGGATTGGTTCTAAGCCCTCCAAAGATACCAAACTTCATGGATATCTATACCCTTATTTAAAATAGCGTAGTGTTTACTTACAGCTTTATATTAGACTGATGTCCCTTCATACAGAATTGTGTAAAATCACCAGAGTCACTAATGGAAACCTGCAGCAGTTCATCAACTAGTGAGGTATGGTTTTGACACGTCATTATACTGATTTCACACAACTAGGGCAGATGCTCCTAAGGAAGTTTCCTGGTTACAGATGAGTATAAACCCTAGGTTGTCAGTGACAACATGAAACAGCCCAAAGAAGCAAGTGACAAACTCCTGCACAATCATCAGCAAGTCAGTCTATAAAAGGGACAATAATTGGATTATGATATTCATTAATAGCTCAATTTGAATTGGAAAGAATAGTTAAAAGCATCTTAGCTGTTCCCATTTATGCATATTTCATATTAATTTAATGTATTCAAAATTATAAATTCTATGAAAATGAAAGTCTGGGTATAAGGAAAGAGTAGAGGCCAAGGAAGGAAAGGCAGAAAAAGAAGAGATGAAGGGAGAGAGGAAAGTGGAATCTTCCCAAAGCAAAATTTCTCCTATCACAGCAGAAATTAAAACTCTGCTGATCAAACACTACAAGCCAAGCACTATAAGCAAACATGTAAAAACAAGATGACAGCAAGAGACATGACAAGGATTATGAGAAACAAAAAGCAAAAGCATGAAAGAGAAGGTGGGAATGAAAGGAAATCACAAAGCGTACAAACCATACAGTCAATGCAGGGGTCAACAGCAGGGCTGCTGTGCTAGGTTTACTGATGGGAACAAGGTCTGTGATCTTTTATGGTAGCCTCTTAAAATGAGTGGTCTTTAAGAAACATGCTCCTAACTCTAAACTCAACTGTCTTCTCAATATCACAATCACAGTAATATTTCATTTTTAAAGAAATGAACAGAATATACCACAAACAGAAATGGTGCTTCTGAAAAAAAAGATCTTTAAAAAAACTAATAGCTTGGTTGTGTTGCATCTGCATCTCTGTATCTGGTTCCATCAGTTACTGGATGAAGGCTCTATGATGATATTTGGGGAATTCACCAATCTGATTGCAGGTGAAGGCCAGTTTGGGCACCCTCTCCACTTTAGCTAGGAGTCTTAACTGGGGTCATCCTTCTGGATGAATAGATTGGGAATTTCTCTAGCACCAGATTTCCCCCAAACCCATGGCTCTCTCTGTCAAGATCTCTCTTTTATTGATCTTCCATTTCATCTCTCTCCTCATTCGACCTTCCTATTCTTTCATGTTCTCATCCCCACCCCCTCTTCTTGAGTACCCCTCCCCTCATCCCTAGTTTACCCAGGAGATCTCAAGAACCAGGCTGAGATCTGGAAATCCAATCGAAGAGAGGGAGGAGGGAATATATGAACAAGGGAGGTCAAGATCCTGATGAAAAAATCTACAGAGACAGTTGAACCATAGAAACTCATGAATTCTAGACCAAAGGCTATGCAGCCTCTGTGGACCAAACCAGGCCCTCCATATGTGGGAGACAATGGTGAAACTTGGACTATCTTAGGGACCCCTCACAGTAGGACCAGGATCTATCCCTGGTGCATGAGCTAGCTTGTTGGAGCCCATTCCCTATGGTAGGATGCCATGCTCAATCTTAATGTAGAGGGAAGGAGCTTGGCCTTAATGTTCCAGACTTTGTTGACTCCCCATGGGAACCTTGGGAGGAATGCATGGGGAGGGGGTAGGCTGGAAGGGAGCAGAGGGGAGGAGGTAGAACTGTGGTTGGACTGTAAAATAAAGAAAAAATTAAAATAAAATGAAAACAAAAGCAAAACAACAATAAAAACTAATAGATAAATTTTTGTGTTGGAGACTGCTCTATCTGAATACCACTGGCGTGTATTGCTGGGTTGTAGTGTGTACCATCACACAGCTCACAGTGAAGCAGACACCACTTGCTACTACAGTATTGCTGATTCTGCATTTGGATGTAACTAATCTTTACCCATGACAAATATCCTGAGTTAGTCTCTTTACATAAAATCCTGCAAGAAATTTTTAACACTCACTGAATGACAGTTGTCTGTCAATGCAAAAACTGTTCTAGGACTCTGGCTTAAACTAGAGTATTACTAATTGACCATGCTATGACAAAAATGTTATTACAGAAAATAAAGAGCTCTGTGTCCACTTCAAAAACATGTCAGTAAGTCAAACAACAAACTTGAGGCTGGAAATGTGGCTTGGTTTTTAGAATACTTGTCTATCAGGCATGAAGTCGTTGGTCTGATACCTACCACTAAAGACCCAGGATAGCCATAATAATCCTGAAAAAAAAAACCAAAATCGAATTATCACTAGTCAAGATTTCAAGTTAAACTACAGAGCTATAGTAATTAAAATGTATGCTACTGACGTAAAAGCAGACACAATAGATCAATGGACTAGAACAGAGAACCCACATGTAAACTCAAGCCAGACAAAAATCCTACCATGGAGAGGGAATTTTGGCATGAAATCCCTGCCCTAGATAAGTGGCTATTGTAAGTGGCATCTTCTTTAAGGGTGCAGCCCCTGTTGACTACACTCTAGTAGAAAGCCCTACATCCAGGTGCACATGAGCAGCACCAACTGTACATTATGCTTTAAAGTAAAAAGAAATCACCATGTTTATTTGGTAAGGAAGGATAGTTGACCTTGGAAGGGTCATGAAATGGTGTAGATATGATCAAAAGACATTGTACAAAATTTGCAAAACTAACTAGAGTGAGAAAAATGCTTAAGGAAATCAATTAGATTATAACAGGAAAAATCGACACTGGGATTCCATGTCCCTTTTCTCAGAATGGTCATCATTGAAAATAAAAGCAAATAACAAATCCTGGTGAGAACAAGGAGCAAAGAGAGCTTTTATATTTTGCTAGTGGGAAGGTATAGTACAAGCACTATGAAATCAATATGGAAATGTCCCAAAAATCTGAAAAAAGAATTACAGTGTCATCTATCCATACCATTCCTGCGAACTGGCCCAAAAGAATATAAACTGGCCTACTATAGGGACAGATACCTGGTCATCTATGGTTTTTTATGGCAGCTATGGAAGTAGCCTAGCTATCCAGCAGCAGATGAATGAATAAAGAAAATGTGATATGTGTACATAATATTATTTTGTTCTCAATAAAGAAGAATGCAACTATAAAATTTGTAGGGGAATGAGTGGTTTGCTTAATATCCTAAGCAAAGCAAGTCACACTCATACAAATACTGCATGTTTCCTGTTATAGGCAGAAACTATATTTAGAGATGATAGATACATACATACATACATACATACATACATACATACATACATGCATAGATGATAGATAAATACATAGGTAATAGACAGATAGATAGATAGATAGATAGATAGATAGATAGATAGATAGATAGATAGATAGATAGATATGTGTATATGCATGCATACACACACACACAAATATATATGGGACAGAGGCAGAAAGTACACTGAAACATAAGAGAAAGAGGTTTAAAGGGAGGTAGAAGGCAACAAGAGAGGATCAGTTCACCTGTGGTCTGGAAAGCAAAATGGGGAAGTATTTGAGAGGAAGAAGGAGGCCAGATAGAAGCAGAGAGGGGTGATGGGAAAATGCAGTCAGGGAAAGAGTGAATAAGAACAAATTATGACATGTATGTGTGAAAATGTCATAATGGAGACCACTGTTTTGCAAGCATAAATAAATTAATCGAAAACAGCTGTTAAAACATCACAACTTGTACACTGGACGTTGCTTTTCTTCCCCTGGTGTAGAATATGTCTCCATAGCACTGGGGCTATTGATGGCTCTGCTATGCTGCTAGATGGAGTGTCTTCTTTTCAAGTTCAAATTGTGGTATGTTATTTCACACATACATGCCTATTTGGGAACTCCGTTACAAACTTTAAGGTGGTGTTATGGTCTGACTATCATAAAACTATTCAAAACATGTTTGTGAGGGCAAGGACATTTTAAAAACACAAACCTTTTTGAGAGCAGAAAAGAAAATTCTACAAATTATTTTTAATAATATTCAAAATTGATGAATTACATTTTAACTATAATTTGAAAGAACATTCTGGGATCTTTCCCATAAACAAGAGACAATTTACAGGCTCTTAAACTGTATGTTTTCAAACAGCACATTCTTAGATCATCTTTACATTTATATGTTAAAAAGATGAGAAGAATTCAATTAAAAATTAATGGAAAGAAAATTAAAATGTGAAGGGGAAAAGCAATCAAATTCATCCTGACAAAAAGGAACAAAGTATGGTAGAAATTAGTCTTAGATCACAAAAATGTGATCAACTACCATGAGGCAGAATGAGGCTGCTCACAGCAGCAATGCAAGCTTCTTGAGGATCCAATTTCTTAGCTGGTGTAAACCAGTGAACTGCTGGTACACATAAAGTATATATTCAAATTACAGTTGACTGGAAAAAAAATTCAGTCTTCAACAGTTGCCACAAAAACCCAAAGTACACAAATACAAGAGGACACCATCAGCAAGGTGATTAATGAGAGTCAGGAACCCAAATGTGATGTAATATTAAATAATTTCACATCAAAAAATTTGAAAATGTCTAGAAATTTTGCAGACTGATTATGGGAGAATTTTCTTGGTGTTTTCCCAAGCTAATAGTAATTCTAAGTATTTATATAACATGACCAAAAATGGTTCAAAGGCTTGAAAACTTTTTTCTAAGCTATCAAGCCAAACATCTTAATGTACCATGCTAGAATAAAGTCTATTGCAAACTTTCTATTTTTCAGTCAGAAATTATTACAAAATTTGTCTCATGAAGAGTCAAAGATTATGCCCTCCAAATTTAAAAGAAATATACAATAGAGCTGTGCCCTCTTAAAAAATTTAAATTAGTTATTTTTCTGCATTTGGTGGAAGTGTTTTAGATTTTATAGATTTCAGGATACCTAACTTGTTACCTCTGTTCTCCCATAGGTGTATGAATGGATGAAGAGGATTTACATGACAGATAGATAGATAGATAGATAGATAGATAGATAGATAGATAGATAGATAGATAGATAGATGAAGGAAGGAAGGAAGGAAGGAAATAGATAAGAGATAGATGATAGATAGATAGATAGATAGATAGATAGATAGATAGATAGATAGATAGATAGATAGATAGATAGACAGACAGATAGATAAAATAGATAGACAGATGACAGATAAGTGGATAGATAGAATGAATAGATAGATAGATAGATGATAGATAGATAGATAGATAGATAGATAGATAGATAGATAGATAGATAGATAGATAGATGATAGATAGATAGATAGATAGATAGATAGATAGATAGATAGATAGATAGATAGATCAGTGTTGGGTGAATATATAGGTAGAGAGGGGGGAGGTTGATTTTGAGACAGGGTCTCATGTATTTCAAGCTGGTTTTAAACTTTCTCTGAGATGACTCTGAACTTCTAATTCTTCTCCCTCCACCTCCCAAGCTGAGATTGCAGGCATCCCCACCATGCTAGCTTACTTACACCATAGTGAGGATCAGTCTCAGTGCTTCATGAATACTATGCAAGCATTCTATCAAATGAGAAATATGCCCTAACCAAAAAGAGTCATTTTATATCTGATTCTCTATAAAAATTCCTTTGTTTTTCTTAAAGAAAGCCCTGTAATTGTAAAAGTTTCAGGTTCACAAAACCTGGGTTTGCCAGTGACCAGGTGATGAAGCAGAGACATCCAGAAAATGATGCCCTCCTCAAACATGCCCGTCTGGTCACCCTCCTGAAATCCCACACACTGAGTCCTTTATTGTACTTAGAATTTCTGTTAAAACACTGCATTGGGTATCATGAACACTCTTTTTCTCTATAACCAGAAAGGCATCTCCATGAAACAACAGTACTTTATTACTCTGCCTGGAATACTTAGATTCCTAATACATAAGGTAATCAATATGTATTTGTAGAACCAGACAGTATTAAAAGAAGACAGGAGCATATTTGGAGGAATACAAACACTCAGACCTGTACTCAGGGAACTGTATAGAAGAACTCAGATGACCTATATCCAGGTTCTTGTCCCTCCTCTTGCTATTTAAGTTACCTTTAAATTACATGTGTTTCAAATTTCATTTGAAAAATAATAATGATTGGGATACTTTATTTATTCATGTTGGTTGTCCTAACAAATCTGAGAGATGAAAAAATGCTTATGAGTTATTAATATCACACGAACAATGCCAAAAGAACAGCACGATCCTTGATAAGATCATTCCAAGAACGGAGGGACTGTGACTATAAGAGTTTTCAGAGATGAAGATGGGAGCCTCTCGCTCATAACTGCCATTTAGTGGCTTTAATCTTCCACTTCAGCCTGGCATTTTCTCTACCCACAGTTCACATGCCAGCTTCCTCCACACCCTCCACATAACCACATGAACCCTCTACTGAGTCTGACCAGCCATAAAAATTTCAGTCCAAATTTCTGAGCTTTTCTTGAATTACGTGCTTACAGAAACCCTGAAGATCACACAAACACAGTGCCTTACCCCTGCTTACCACATCTCACAGAATCAATAGTAGTGATGGAGGGTTTTTCAGGAGTGTTCTTTCGATTTTAAGCAGGATTCATTACTGAGCCATTCCCCAGGAGATGCAGGTACCCCTGAGGAGGGTATAAAAGAGAAAAGGAAATGCTAGCCTAGGGCAACAAGTTAGGGATTTGTTCTGGATAGTGATAGCTTGCTAATCACAGCAGCCTCAAAACCACATCTGCAGTCATAAATGTCCCTTCTGACCCTTCTGCTGCAAGATTCTTCAAGTGCATGGGCATTTCATAAAATCTCAGTGATTTGTTTTGTTTGTTGGAGGTATCATTTGTCTTTACAACTGCCCTGGTTGTTCTGGAACTCCCTTTAAAACTAGGCTTGAACTCACCAAGCTCCACCTGCTTCTACCTTCCCAAGGCTGGGATTAAAGACATGCACCACTATGCCTGGCTTAAGTGATTGTAAGACTGGTCATAACTAGAAGATGCAAAAGCATCCCATGTTCATGGGTTGAAAAAAATTAATATGAAAATGACCGTTATACCTAAAGCAATCTATAGATTCAATGCAATTTCATTCAAAATTCCAATATCATACTTCTAAACATAGAAAACACTATCTAAAAATGTATATGGAGGCACAAAAGATCAAAGATAGACAAATCAATCCTAACCAAAAATAATACTGCAGGAGGTATCATCATACAGGATTTCAAATTATGCTATGAAACTATGGTAATAAAACCAACACGGTACTGAAACAAAAATAGATACAAATTAATAAAATAGAATTAAGGACCCAAATACAAGTCTCCCCCACTACAGTTGCCTTATTTTGGACAAAAATGCCAAAAAAGTAGTCTGGAAAAGACAGCATCTTCAACAAATGGTGCTGGGAAAACCAGATTTCAAGATGAAGAAAACAATGGAACTAGATCCTTATCTCTCTGTGCATAAATAAAACAACAGCTCAATCCAACCCCAAGGGGACTATCAGAGCAGATTTGAGTTTAAACTTTAAACATACAAACATAAAAGGCTGCTCCCCTCGCTCTATTCAGATTCCCTCCTGCTCTCAAGAAGCTCGCAGTCATCAGTCTGTGGGTGTGTTCCAGTTCGGCTTTCTGCAGATGTGATAAACACCATGACCAAAAACGACTTGGGAAAGAAAGGCTCTCCGCTTACCGATCCTTCATGAGTGGAAGCTGGGTCAGGAGCTCAGACAGGAGAGAAGGGAGGAACCGTGGAGGAATTACAGTCTTGCTCTCAGGTTCACATTCATATACCTTTTTTTTTAAATTTTGTTTCTTTTTTTTTTATTTTTTTATTTTTTTTTATTTTTTTTCCATACATTGTTTTGTTTTATTTTTTCCATTCAAGAACACAATTAAAGAAATAAAATTTTTACCTTTCTTCCCCTTCTCCCGGTCATATACCTTTTTTACACAGTCCACACCTACCAACCTAGAGGCATCACTGTTCACAGTGGGTAGGACCCACCTCCACCAGTTAACAATCAAGATTATGCCCCACTGAATGCCCATAGGCCAATCTGATTTTATGGGAAGCAATTCCTCAGTTGCAGTCCCCTCTTTCCAGGTGTGTCTAGTTAACAACCAGGACTGACTACTACAATGTGTTCTAACAAATGCTAGATATCAGTCTATGGTCGGTAAGATGAGCTGGCTTTGATCGACCGTGTTGCTAACCAATAAACTCAACAGCTCCTCAGTGATGCCATACTTCTGTTTCATCATTTAGGACTCTTAAGATTGGCAAGACTAGAAAAACTGTCCAGCTGAACCCTCCTCCAGTTGCTGAAGTTGTAAGTAAATTAAGTATTGGTTAGGGCTAAAGAGATGACCCAGTCCCTAAAGCGCTTGCTGCAAACAGAGGACTAGAGTTCAGATCACCAGCACCTATGTAAATCTGGCCATAGTTGCTGTCATCTTTGTGTCCTTAGTACCTATCACAGTTACTTGTATAAAGACAGACATGAATGTCTCAATCAACTTCTCAATTGTCAAAGGAGCTTTTAACTGAAAAGGCCCCAATTTCTAGGCCTAAAAAGCTAAGTGCATGAGGTAGTGATTATTTTCTTTGATTAAAATAAATCTGAAGTGGCAAAGACTCCAGTAGTGGGATTGGTACACTAACCTGGTCACAAAATCTTCTGTCTACAACCTGCCTGCAATGTGTGCTGGGGCAATGGTGGCTTAGAGCTTGTGAGAGTGAGCAACCAATGACTGGCCTAACTTGAGGCCCAAGTAATAAGAAGGAGCCCATGTTTGACACTTCATGGATGGCCAATAACCTGATGCTGGATGGCCCAGATACCTAGGGTAGAACCAAACACAACTGAAAAAAAAAAGTCAATGAAATGATTCCTAACGTCATTCTGCTATATTCATAGATCAGTGCCTCTCATCATCAGAGAGGCTTCCTCTGGCAGATAATTGGGGCAGATACAGAGACCCACACCAAACATTAGTCAGAGATCAAGGAACTCCACAGAAGATAAGGCAGAAGGATTGTAGGAGCCAGAGGAGCTGAGGACACCAGAACATGGCTCACAGAATCATTTAAGCAGGGCTCATAGGGCCTCACAAAGACTGAAACAGCAATCACAGAGCCTGCCTGGGTCTGCCCTAAGCCCTCTGCAAATAGGTTCTGATTGATTAGCTGGGAGTTAATGTGGAACTCCTAACAATGAGAGTGGGGTTCTCTCTGACTCTTTTGCCTGCTGATCGGACCCTTTTCTTTCTATTGAGTTGTCCATCCAGTCTCAATTGAGGGTTTGTGCCTAGTTTTATTGCACCTTGTTATGCTATGTTTGGTTAATATCCCTGAGAATATGGATTTCATATTACTTACTCTTAAGAGAAACAGAGGAGTAGTGAATGTGGGGGGTGAGAGAGAGAAGCGAATTTGGGGTTGTGGCTGGGAGGAATGGAGGGAGAGAAGACCACAGTCAGGATGTATGTATGAGAGAAGAATAAATGAAAAGAAAAGAATTAGACTCATGAATTAAAATAAATAAATAAAACCAGTCTGAAGTGAGCAATTTGGGGCCTTGCTGATGGCTGCAGGCTTCTCTTATTTCTCCTCCACTAATTCACTCACCTCATGGTCCAAGAAGCCTCCATAGCCTGTCCTGAGAAAGAGTAAAAGAAAATGAAGAGCAGAGAAAGGATGCTACTTTGAATCCATATTTTTTTAAAGAGACATTCCATGAAGAAAAGTGTCAACTAACAGCTTTACAACTCAGTGACCATTCTCGTCAGTAAGAAAGAACTATGAAATGAGCCTCCACAGTTGGGTATGACATGACCCCCAGAAGTCGGAGTGGAAGAATTTTGTGCTAGGATGACTATTGAGCAGGAGACATGGAGTCCCTGAATCATTTTTGACAAGTCAATTCAATTTTTTGAGGCAACTTCATATCTACAGTGAGAATATCAGTCTTCCAATGTGGCTGATAGAGTTCTCCTGAGATAACTTGTGTATAACACCTAGCATTGTCACTACGTCATAATTGAAGCTCCAGTGTAACAACAGACTTTAACATAAATTTTTAGAAAAATTTTCTATGCACTTTATTTCTCCCTAAACTCTAAATGTCTTGGAAGATCTGAACCACTCCTGTTTGCTTATCTTTCTGTTCCCAGTTCTGAGCACTGCACCTGGTACATGGTAGATACTCAACAGCAACTCGTCCAAATAAAGCCGAATGAAAACTGCAGACTGGAAATACACGGATAAACAGAATTTTTGCACAAACTGTGTCCACATCTTTAGCAGCAAGGTTTGCAGAAGGCGAATGAGCAGAGGATTTCTCAAAACACAATCAGCTCTCTAATGGCCACTCAGCATATGGGATTCAGTGGCTATGATAGAGCTGGTACAAAGAGTCCCATGAAACTGGAGTGAACAGGATTCTTAATAGACTAGAAGCATCTACAAAATGAGCAAGGTATTAGTGGAGTCTTGGTAGACTAAGGTCTGTGCATTTTGTTTCTCATTTTCTTTTACTCCCTTCTGGCATAGGTACCTTTCTCAGCCACTATGGATGACAGACACTGGGTGGTTAACAATCAACAGTAGAGGAAGGCTTCCAACATCCCAGTGGTGATAGAGAGTAAAGGGAATATGTGTGGTACTCAGGTAATGGTGCCAACTTTTCCAGTCCTGGGCACAGACATTTGATCTATAACCTTAGGAAATAGGTATCATTTTTGCATAACTAAGAACCAAACATTAAGATTCTGATGACCCCCATGACTTTATTCAGAATGAATTTTTACTACTATAAGAAACTTGGGCTGGAGAGATGGCTCAGAGGTTAAGAGAACTGATTACTGTTCCAGAGGTTCTGAGTTCAATTCCCAGCAACCACATGATGACTCACACCCATCTGTAATGAGATCTGGTGCCCAGAACACTATACATAATAAATAAATTTTTTAAAAAACTTATTCATTTATTTATCTGAAAAATTTATATATATACAATGTGCCTTGTCATTCATATTTGACTTCCTTCCTCCTACTCCCTGAGGTCTCTCAACATACCTCCCTCCCAACTTAATTTCCTTTTTTTCTTTTTTTAATAATAATCTTCTGATGGAGAAGCAGAGTCTCTGACCCTTTTCCTCCTACTGGGTTGCCTCTTCCAGCCGTGATATGAGGGCTTGTGACTAATCTTATTGTATCCTGTTATGCTGTGTTTGGTTCCTGGGAAGCCTGCTCTTTTCTGAAGAGAAACAGAGGAACAGTGGATCTGGGGGAGAGGAGAGAGGGTGGGAAGGAACTTGGAGGAGTGAATGGAGGGGAGTGCCAGGTTGTATTATATTAGAGAATAATAACTAAAAAGATTAAAGGATGAATAACCCACTGAGTCCAAATAATGCTGCCCATATGCTCATGGGTACGAGATCTACCTATAATGGGTCACCTACCAATAACCACTCTTGCCAAATAAAAGAGAGTCTTCATCTTTCAGCAGCCATCAACTGCCATTAGCTCCTCAGCTAGGAGGGGATGAGAGCCTACCCCCATAAATGCCATAATTTTTAAGCACCTTGATTTTGTGCAAGCCTTCTGCATGTAAGCACAGGTTCTGCAAGTACATAAGTGCAGTGGTCATGCCATGTCTGGAATAAAGTATTACAGAGTACTCCTCCCAATCTTCCAGCTCTGACGTTCTTTCTGAACCCACTTCCATGATTGAGGATTGCTCAGTTTCAAGAACAGATAAGCAACTGCACTTTAGCCATATTAAATAATATAGTCCATAGAAGCAGGAAACCCAGAAACCATAAAGAATTCACATCAAGCTAGGTTAAACTCTAGTTTTTTCTAATATTTCATGATTTTTTATTAGTGCATGTTATTGTACATGGTACTGGGCTATGTAAGAACATTTCTATGCAAGAACACACAATGTGAAGTCCAACTCTGCTTCTTAATTTCACAGTACGTGTGTCCTCTGCTTGGCATTTTTTCATATTGTCTTCACAGTGGCAAAATGGCCTCAATAGCTCCCTATTAACAAGTTCCTTAGAGCACTTGGCTCAATAAAAATAAAAAGACTTTTTTTTCTTGAATTCACTGACAAAGTCTTGGGAAGAGATGTGATTGGCCTTTTTGTACAGCCCTGAACTAGTCACTATGGCTAGATAATATATTTAATAGGCCCCTAAGACCAAGCAAACTCTCAGGGAATTTCATCCCACATTGATCCCACATTGGTCATGTTTGGTTAAAAAAAAATGGAAGCCCAGTTCGCCCACAAAGTACTAACTCAATACTATTGTCAGTTGCACAGGTCCAAGTCAGATAACAGTCTTTCATTTTGATTTAACTTCAAGTTATATTACAGAGCCATAGAACAAAAAATAACACAGTACTAGTACTGAGACAGACGTGTAGGTCAATGGAACAGAATAGGAAACTCAAATGTAAACATGTAATTACAGTCAAATGATATTCTGCAAGGATGCCAGAAATGCATGCTGGAAAAAAGACAGCATCTTCGAAAAAAAATGGTGCTGGGAAAACAGCATGTCCGCACTTGGGAGAATGGAATTAGACCCAAATCTGTCACTCTCCATACCTATTAAATCCAACTAGATAGAATACCTCCATTTGAAACTTGAAATTCTGAAGCCGCTAGAAGAAAACACAGGTAGTACCCTTCAAGTTACAGGTTTAGGAAAGGATTTTCTGAATATGACTTCTCTACCTCCAAAATTAAGGCCAGCAATTGAAAAATGGGACCTCATTGTAGTGGTTTGAATAGGAATGGCATCCATTGACTCAGATGTTTGCTTGTCCTGTAGGGAGTGTTACTATTCGGAAGTGCTGCCTTGTTGAAGTAGGTGTGGACTTATTGGAGGTGGGATTTGATGTCTCATGTATACTTAGTGTATTATTTCCTATTGTCTGCAGATCTTAGCTACCACTCCAGTACCGTATCTGCCTGTATGCTGCCATGCTTTTTGCCATGATGATAATGAATTACACCTCAGAAACTATAAGTCAGCCCCAATTAAATGTTTTTCTTTATAAGAGTCACTGTGGTCATGGTGTCTCTTAACAGCAGTAGAAACTCTGAGTACAAATCTCATAAAACTAAAAAAAAAGAAGTTTTGTGCAGCAAGGGAAACAATAAGCCAAGTAAGAAGGAAGCCCAAAGAGTAGAAGAGACTCTTTGGCAACTATACATCTGTTAAAAGGTTAAAATCTAGGATATACAAAGAACTCAAAGAATCAAGAAGACAAACAACCCAATCAAAAAATGGGCTTGGATCTGAGCAAAATGTTCTCAAAAGAAGAAAAACAAATGCCTAACAAATATCTTTAGTTATATTTGAAGCACGATTAATAAAAACGATTAATAAAAACTCAGAGACAGACATTGGGGTTCAACCTGAAGATCAGAAAAGCAAAGCAACCAGCCATTGGCTCTTACCTCAACTTCAGTCCAAAAATGGTGATCCTGAATCCAGGAAACCTCAGAATGAGACAAAGGTTGAGAGCTGTCTCCTCCTGTTTTATATTCCTCTCTAGTTCTGGGATTAGGGGGTGTGCACCACCTACCACCTAGTTTCTATGGCAAGCTAGTGTGGCTGCTGGGATTAAAGGTGCATATCATTGCTACCTGATCTGTAAGGCTGGCCAGGGTGGCTGTTTTACTTTTCTGATCCTCAGGCAAGCTGTATTTATTAAAATACAAATGAAATGCCACTACAGATGTTCAACATCCTTAGTCATCAGGGAGATTCAAATTAAAACTACCGTGAGATTTTATCTCACCTCACTCAGAATGGCCAAGATCACAAAAGCACCTGTTAACAAATGCTACCAAGTGCAAGCAAGTGCTGGTGGAGTTGCAAACTGGCACAGATACTATGGAAATCAATTTAGAGACTTCCAGAAAGCTAAAGAGAGACTTGTTATGATTCAGCTATATCACTCCTTGACATACATTCAAAGGACTTCAGATCCTCCTCCATAGATCCTTGCTCAGCTATGTTCATTGCTGCTTTACTCACAATAGCCAGGGAATAAAAATCATCACGATGTCTATCAACTGATGAATGAGTAATGAAAAGGTGATACATATGCACAGTGTAATTCTATTCAGCTGTAAAGAAAAATGAAATCATGAAATTTGCAGGTACATGGATGAACCTGGGCAATATGGTACTACATGAAGAAACCTAAGCCTGGAAAGACAAACACTGCATGTTCTCTGTTATTTGTGGACCAAACTCTTTTCCACTTAACGTTTGAATTCCAGGGTAATTAAAGTTTGAAAATAATAGTAACTTACTACAGTGATATTTTATATGTTTATGTTTGTTTTAAGTAGTCACTTGTGTTTGTTGTTTCATTCAAACCTCATTATTCTAAATAGAGATCACCATTCCTTTTGTCTGCTTTTCAGAAAAAGTAGAAAGTAGAACTCAGAGAGTAAGTAACCTGCCCAAAGCCAACTGATATCATGTGAAAGCAGTGAGCTCTCCAGCCTATTTCTCCCTAAAGTTCAAATATACAAATACTCTATCCACTATGGGATCCTCCCTTTCCTTGGTCTTTCTGACTCTAGGAAGTATATAGGTGTGGTTTCTACCCTATATATGTGATACCTGAATCCATTCTAAGCAGAACAGGAAGTATACCAAGCACTAAATAGCACTGCCACTAGATGGAAGGAAAAATTACCTTGCTGCCTCCACCCACCAAGAATGATATAAGTCAGGAAAGGAGCTGCTACAGCCACTCTGGGGTCCAGTCTAATCTGACCCATGAATAAAATTAGTTATTGCAATAGCCCTCATGCCCTGCTTTGAATTTAACTAAATTTAGAGTCTAATCTGCCTGGGTGAGACTCACAAAAATCAGATGCCCTCATTGATCTCCATGCATAGGAGTCAAATTCTCACACTCAAGTTTCCCAAATTTGCCTATGACTGCATTACACGCTGAGTTGTTCAGAAATAGAATCTGCAAGCTGATTCACCTGTCTCTAACTCCACGGTCTAATGATTACAAGAAAGGCCTTAACCCTCCCAAACCTCCCAATGTCTACTTTACACCTTTGCAACACAACTTTGCAGATCCTCCTACCAAGAGCTGGGGTTTACTTCCCAGCTCTTAAATCTAGACTGCATGTTACTTGATTTGATCTGTTGCATGCAATAAAAATGCCATGTGCCTTTTCTAAGCCTGGATGGTGAGAGGAGAGAGAGACGTGGGAACCCGAGCCTTGTCCATCTACAGCCATGCCAGCCAAACCAACCAGTCAAGTGATCCCTGTAAACTAATCCAGGTAAGATTAGCAGGGTATCTCCATGAAGCATAACTCATCATAGACTCTAGCATAAATCCAGTCAGACCAGAATAAAAATACAGTGGACCTGTACATCATTAGCAGTAATTAATCCTTTAAGATTAGTTGGAGGGACTGACAAGATAGCTTAGTTGGTAAAGTTCTTCCTACCAAAGTTAAGTTCTCAGAAACCATATTTTAAAAAAAATCTGGGTCCTCCCCCTGCATCAAGGCTGTGCAAGGCATCCCAGCATGGGGAATAGATGCCAAAAAGCCAACACATGTGCCAGGGATGGGGGAGGGGCTTGGTCCTACTTCAACATGATATGCCATGTTTTGTTGATTCCCATAGGTCTGCCCCTTTCTGAATGGAGGAGGAGTGAATGTGGGGGTAGACAAGAGGAGCGAGGAAGGAACAGGAAGAGAAGAGGGAGAGGAAAGTGGATACATAAAATAAATTAAAAATGATAAAATAGAAAAATCTGGAAATGGGAGCATCCAAGCACTGGCAATGTGGATTGGAGGATACCAGGCACTGAACAGGAGGATTCCCAGAGGATGCCAGACAGCTAGCCTAATGGACTTGGTGCGTTCCAGACCAATTTGAGACCCTATCACAAAGAAAGGGTGATGGCAACAAAGGAAGAAAACTTGAAGTTGTCCTCTCATCTCCACACTTTATACATGACATATACACACACATAAACACACAGAGAGACATGCATACACAGAGACATGTTCATATACAAACATGAAAATGAATACATAGAGACACACAGACACAGACACAATGAAAGCATATGGTCGAAAAATACTTGTCATGTATTAATACCTTACTGATATAACCTAACAAACCTTGAGACCTTTCAGAAGCCAACCCCAGCCCAGATCTCCACACATTTATTTTATTATCTAATTTATTTCATTTCTCATCAAGGGCTGAACCATCTATTTTTTTATGGTTTCCATGTGAAGTCCTTGTAATGATACTAGTTGGGTTGTGTCTAAAAGGTCATAATGTTCTAAGCACTAAGTTTCCTTTGGAAAGGCAGATGATAGAAGATACATCCCTACCTTGCAGAGAACTGTTCATCCCTTGAAGAAAAGCAACTGAGCCCTCTGCTTGGCATAAATTTTAATTACCTGTTGAAATAACCATCCATTCTGTCACCACACTAAATAAAGCAGAGCTTCTTGAGAGGAAGAAGACCAAGCCTTGATTTTTCTGTAGATTCCCAATGACTAAGTTCTGGGCAAATCAATGCAAGTAGATGATAGACATTTTCTGAGTCATAGACAACATGGGATGTAGCTTCACAAGCTAAGTTCAGATGTTCAAATAATATGAGGTAAATAATTTCATCCAGTGGCTGGCCTAAATGAGTGATCAACAGCTTTATTAGTTAGCTACATAAATGAATGAGTGACCAATGTAAAGTATATACTGCAGACATTATCTGTCTATCTAGAAAAGCACCTGAGGGAAGAGTAGTAGAGGATGTTAGATAATCCCAACTCCCCATGCTCTCTGGTCTTAAATGATTTATTGTCATTTGCCATAACTTGTTCCTCTGTAAAATGATCAAATGTCGTGAGACCCTTTACTCTGGCTAGCCACCCACAGACACTCAAAGCATACCTTATAGTCAGCATTTCAAGCCCCAATCAGGGCTATCTACCCCGTAGAGATGGGAAATATGAGTTTTCCATAAGCACCATGGAAGGCAACCACAGTCTGTACCAAGCCAACTCAGCAGCACTTAACAAAATCATAGGCTGCTCCCAGCCTCCAACAAGTGTGCGACAGAGCTGGGCTAGGAAGTGCTGGCCTTATTCACCTGCTAAGGTCTGCCCCGTGCTGGCCTTTGTCTTCTGTATTGGTTCTCATCTGTTATTTTTCACTTTTCTCTCTGCATGTTTCTCATTTATTTTCACCATAGTTCACGGTGTTTTCCATTACCTTGCTGCACAGGGCCATCCTGAGTGTTCTAACCTGAGACCTCCAGTAACCCCAACTGAATAAGACAACAGAAGCTTCTGAATCCTGTTGCCTGCTAATTTGGGTCCTCCCCAGGAGGCCAGCTCAGATGCCCACACATTTCTGACCTGAATTACATCTTCAAGCACTATTCAGGTTTTCTATTGTCTTTAGGATTAGGCATAACAGGATTGGAATCTTGGCTCTGCTGCTCATTCAATGGGATTGCCAACTTATTTAACCTCTTGTGGTTTCCATTTCTTCATTTGTCACTGAATTTAGGATTATAAATGCTTTATAAGGACTTCTGGGCCCTGTATTTATATCAATTTTTGTTATCAACCACATATAAGAGGTGTGGTATTTGTCTCTCTGTCTGACTTATTTCATATATTCTAATGAACAATATGAGGGAAGAAAAGGGAGACCAGATAACAGGTACCAAAATACAGCCAAGGTAAAGTAATAAATTCTGGTGTTGCAGAGTACAAAGAGGAACACGGTTCACATTAGCCTGTCATATGAATTGTGAACAGCAGAAGATTGGTGCTCAAGACTCCAAATTCTGAGCAGTCGTGGTAATGGCATGGACATAGACATATTACACCAATCTTCTCAGTACATCTAGCACAAAATATCACATTGTATCTCATAAACATCTCCAATTGTGCATGAATCAATAGTTTAAGGAGATAGAAATATTAACTGCCCTCATTTAAATTACTAGAACATATAGAGATAGAGAAAGAGAGATAATAGATGATAGATAGATAGATAGATAGATAGATAGATAGTGATAGGAAGATATAGATGATAGATAGATGAATAAATAAGTAGACATATAGCAAGATAGATGATACATAAATGATTAATAGATAGGATAGATAGATAGATAGATAGATAGATAGATAGATAGATAGATAGATAGATAGATGATAGATAGACAGATAGATAGGATAGATAGATAGATAGATAGATAGATAGATAGATAGATAGATAGATAGATAGATAGATAGATAGACAGATGGTAGAAATGCATTGTACTTTAAATTTGTCCATACCATTAAAATAATAAATTATAAATGTTCAGAACAATGTAGGTCCCAAGAATTCTGCTATTTCCCTTGCAGAGCCAAATATATTTGTATCAAAGTATTCTCCGAGAACCCTTGTTTAGGGATAGGCTGGTCCTCCTGACTCTTTAATATGGAGGGAAGAGAAAGAAAAACAGCTCAAGGATGAAAACATCATGTCCTTGAAAAAAAACTAAACCATTACAGAGGTTACTGTAGTTTATTCCAGATATAAAGGTGTCTTTAGCAAGAAAGAGAAGCTGAAAGTTCAGCCACAGGAAGTTGAGTGATGGAACACTCCTCCACAAAGAGACAGTTCAATCAGATACTCCTGCTGGATGGATTCCTCAACCTTCTTAGTTAGATTCTGTATCACATTTGTGAACCCCAATTGATGATGCTACATTTCTGGTGTTATTTGCTTTTTTGTTGTTTATTTATTTGGTTTTGCGTTGTTGTTGTTGTTTTTTGTTTTGTTTTTTTCTTAGAAGTTTCACTCAAAGAGACATTCTGGTTTTCACCAGACTCTCTCTATTGGGAACACCATCTAGATAACTGCCTTAAGGGATCTTCTCCAGTCAGATTCTGCTAGATACTTTAAGCACTCATTCAAAATAAAAAGTATGGCAATTATAGATCATTCTCCAGACTTCACAGAACAAAGAAAAAGAACAGACTTTCACTTTATCATCATCACCTCCACCACCATCATCATCATCACCACCATCACAACCATCATCATCACCACCATCATCATCATCACCATTCAGCTTCCAATGCCAGTCATGCCAATGCTGAGAAACTTTGGCCTTCAGCTCTTTGTCTATATTGTATTCCCCAATATAGTATAACTACCTATCATTTAGCTTCACAGTCAACACCAACGAACATATACTAGACAAACACATACATAGATGGATGGTACCAATTCCCACTTCTAGGATTCCGTCATTTAAATAATATACTATTGTTTCAATAGTGAAAAGATAGTAATCTGAGTGTTAAGATGAACCTTGGAGTTGGAAATACTAAAATGTGTGTGGGAAGGTGAATAAGTGGACGACAGTGTGTATCTTAGAATTAAATTAAAAGAGAATATTCTTTACAATTGAAATTTCTCTATTCAAAGATGTGGCTTTTCCATTGTACAAAGATCCACCAAAGTGTCGCCCAAGATATCATGTAAGACCTTGTCAGCTTCCAGATAGGCAACACAGAGAAGTATTAGGATGGAGAGATGCTATCTAGAGCCTCAAGAGCCTCAAGTGTTTCATAGAGTGTTGTTGAAGATTATGAGCCAATGCCTCAATGTGTCAGATAGGCATTCTTGATTGATTGATTTGTTGGTTGATTGATTGATTGATTGGTTAGTGATGCCTGTATAGACACTAGAAGGGATTTCAATAATGCATGATGCACACCTGCTGACATTACTCTAGTCACAAGAGCAGACTTTGACTCACACTATCTAGGATTGGCTTACCCAGAGAAGAGCCATTTCCTTGTATGAATCAATCTGTGTGTCTGAAGCTCCATCCATGCAATATATCTTTGTTTCATCACACAGGTAATATCAGTCAGTTCTGTTATACATAATGAAAATGTTTATTGCTATCATGACATTGGAATTGATGGTGCTTCTTAACTTGAGTTCCCAGATAATATCTGGAACTAGGCAGTTTCTACATTTCAAATTTTAAAATGGGTGATACTCTGTATCCATTTGGACAGCCTCTTTGTGTCTCTGTGCAATGTGTTGTGTGGCCATATATGAAGTGTGTATATTGCTGGCATAATATTATTCAGGGGAGCAGTTATAGATCATCCTCCAGGTTTATCACAGCTCAGTAGTTTAATTCTAGATATCATGTGGGGGATATTTTTGATGGCAGGAAATTGACTGAAGACTAAATTACTCATCTAATTTTCCCTTCTCTAATGCACATTAGATTCTCTGAGGACAGAGGTGCTCATTGCTAAGGTGCATTTTTTTAAAGATTTATTTATTTATTATGTGTACAACATTCTGCCTCCATGTATGCCCACACACCAGAGGAGGGCGCCAGATCTCAGTACAGATGGTTGTGAGCCACCATGTGGTTGCTGGGAATTGAACTCAGGACCTCTGGAAGTGCAGCCAGTGCTCTTAACCACTGAGCCATCTCTCCAGCCCACTAAGGTGCATTTTTTTTTAAAAAAAAAAAGAGTTGTCACAGTTACCTACCCACTCAATGAGTGCTAAGATCTGGTGTCTACCAATCTTCAATAATCACTCTCTTGCCCCTTAAATCTGAACTGGTTTATGACTGTGATCAGTCACAGTGACCAGAGCACGTAGGAAGTGACACCCTGTGTCTTCTGAGGCTAGATCAAAAAACGATGTTGCAACTGCCTCTTAGAACATGTGTGCTCAAAAAAAGGACTGTCCTCACAAATGGTTGGAAGACCTTGAAACTGCCATGATGTGAGAGCCCAGTCTAGCTAAGGGAGAAGCCAGAAGAAGAAACAGGCACAGTCATCCTCCAGATGTTCTGTGGAATATTTAGTTACTCCCATAACATTTGCCTCCCTATTGCACCAGTGGCGTGTCTTTCCAGGCCCGTCATTATTGGTGCTTGCTGGGGTCACACATGGCTAATACTGAGTCAAAGAACAGGAGTTGATAATAGTAATCAAGATAATCATCAATGTGACTATGGTACAAGGCTAGTTCTGGCACCCTCTCCTCTGGCTGCCTGAATACCTAGCTGGGGACATGCCCGTGGACACCTGGGATCCCCAGGGCCAAGTATCTTGCCAACCCTAAAATGATTCTCTTAATGTAGATATCTTATTCCCTTCTCCAATGTCCACCTTTCCTCCATCTTCACCCTCCCACTCCCCCAAGCTCTCCCCAGTCCTTCTCCCTTCTCCTTCCCCCTCTCCCCTT
>PVIU01020867.1:0-32976 GCA_004026605.1 Ondatra zibethicus | reverse complement strand
TTCACATCAGAGCAATGGATTGAGCCCCCAAGGTGCAGGTGAAGAGCAGAAGGTGGGAGAAGATGAGTTAGGAAGTTAGGACCGTGAGGGGCTGGTCCACCTACTGAGACAGTGTGCCTGAACTAATGGGAGCGCACCAGTCCACCTGGACTGGGACTGAATGAGCATATGATCAAACCAGACTCTCTGAATGTGGCGGTGAAAGTTGGCAGATGGAGAACCCATCAACAATGACACCAGGACCTATTTCTTCTGCATGTATTATCTTTTTGAGAACCGAGTCTTTTTGAATGCACTCCTTCCTAGGCCGGGAGGGATGGGGGTAGGCCTTGGACTTCCAACAGGGCAGGGCACCATGCCCTCTTTCAAGGAAGAAGGGGGAGGGAGGAGGGGTGGGGGGGTAGTGGGAGGGGACCGGGAGAAGGGGAAGAAAGGAAAAAAAATTTTATTTCTTTAATTATGTTCTTGAATGGAAAAAATAAAACAAAACAATGTATGGGGGAAAAAAAAGAAAAAAAAAGACTATGAATGTTGTGGAGGTTTTGGTCCTGCCTGGTCCCATAATAAACACACAGAAACTATATTATTTGCAATACTGTTTGGCCAATAGCTTAAGTGTCTTTTTAGCTAGCTCATATCTTAAATTAACCCATTTCTATTATTTTATACTTTACCATAAGGCTCATGGTTTACCAGCAATGTTTTGGCACATTTGTCTCTGGCAGTGGCTGCTTGGCTTTCCTGACGCCTTCTATCTCCCAGCATTCAGTTTAGTCCCCCACCCCCACCCGGGCCTAGCTCTATTCTGTCCTGCTGTAGGCCCAAAGCAGTTTCTTTATTAATCAATGATAATCACAGCATACAGAGGGGAATCCCACATCACTATGAAGATGTTGGAAGTTAAAACTGAACACATTTTGTTTCAAAAGATAGCAGTGAATACATGGGGATCCCAAATGGAATGGTGTAGTTTGAGTGTGAAATGTCATATATAGGCTCAAAATGTTTGAATACTTGGTTCCAAGCTAGTAATGCTGCTGTTAAGAAGGCTGTAGAACCTTTAAGAGATGTCAGCTCCCTGGAGTAGATGGTCCACTGGGGTGATCACTGATGCTTTATATACTGTTACCACATGCTGAAGGACTCTTAAGGCCTAAGCATAGCATACATGGTGGCAGCAGGCATTTCCCTTCCCACTTTTCTCTCCCTTGCTAAACCATTGGATTCCCTTATTTAGGCACTTCCACATTCGCATAGCTAGCCATTAATATTCATTCCTTTATTTGGCAACTCATTCCTGATGCTGATCACTAACGTGCAACTATCAAAATAACCAAGGTTCATCAAACAAAATTCATTATATGGCTACACTTGCTAACATGTCCAATCAGGACTTACCAACTCATCCTAGCACAGATTCCCCATTTTTTCCTTAAAAACCACTCCTGCAGGGACACATGCTGTCTGATCCAGGAGCAGTCCCCAACTTGTCTCCTCCAATGTAAATAAATCACCTTTGTGCTGAAAATTTTGTTTCTGTGCTTACTCTGAGGTCCCTTTACTCTTAGTTCCCTGAGAATGGATTAAATGTGACCAGGAAGCCTCCTCCTCTTGCCACCATGCCTTCCCTACTACACTAGATTTCATGTCTCTCTCACCTTGGTGGACTTTATCCCTCTGAAACTGGAAGTGGAAACTAATGCTTTGTTCCTTAAAGTTTTTTGTTTTGATTTTGTTTTTGTTTTCTTGATCAGAACTTTTATGTCATAACAATAAAAAGTAACTAAGACAGATTAAAAGCAGTTAAGAGCTAAAAGAAACCAAGAGACAATTATAAATCCAAAGACTCAAGGAAGTGAAGGGTCTTGGCATGCTGAGAAATTATAAGATCAGTGGGGCTCAATCATGGTGAAATGGCCACTGGGAGTGGAAAGATAGATGACAGATAAAAACAGAGGCTGATAAAAATCTTATTTTCTATTGAATGCCTGCAGACAATCTCAGGCATTCAATAATAATAATAATAATAATAATTTTACAAATAAATAGCTGTGTCTAAACAGGATAAATCCTAAGCTGCTGATGTCATTTGTACCCTGCTCCAACCCTAAAGCTGACCACATGACCTCTGGCATGTCTTTGTAGAAACTGGAGTAGCAACAGGAAAATATCCATCCATTTGCCATTTTATCTCAGGAATAGCTAGGAATTTCTATTAATGAGTTTGGTTAATAATAAAAGTCATTATCCTTGGCAGTATTTGTTCCACCTGGCTTTCAGGTATGGCATAGCTCAGACTAAAGGGCAGGCGCTAAGTGGCTTAAATTATTCTCTAACATATTTGGAAAGCTATTTTTTAAGGAAATATAGAAAGCTGCAATATAGGCAGTTCAAGACTATACTTTTCTATTACTCAACACTTCTTTTTTTTTCTTAGTGATCATCTTGCATTTAGAAGCCTTAAACTTCAGTTTTCGTATCTTTTTTGATTTCTGCATTTATGGTAGTCTATACTGAACTGGCTATTTGTTTGGTTTGTCTAGAAAAAGTCAGCCCTCTCTTATGCTCCAGTCAGTGGACGATTCTATAGAATTCTATTTCTAAAGCAGCCACCTAAATCATAATTCAGAACCAAAAGAAAATAGCCTCCCAACTTTCTCAACAACATTCTCCCTGTCATTCTTCCTCTCCCCAGGCCACTCACCAAAAGATCTTCATATTGCTTTTTATTATTTCTTACCTTATCATTTTAAATTTAGCATGCAAAGTATTTGGTTTCATTATATTGCATCTGTAAACACATATATCATTATTTTTTCATCATACTTTCTTTTGAAGCCTTTCTAACAGTACCATACATGATACCAAATGCTGTAGGAGATTATTCTTCTTTTTCTATACAATTAATTTTCTAGAGAATAATGTAATTTGGTTTCAGAAAATTCTATGAAAAAGAGAGATAGCATTCCAGAAATAATTAATTATTATTTTTACCTGTATCTCCCAAGAAAAATCACAGAGCTTTGAGAGTTGGGTGGCCTGAATGACTCAGATGGATCTTTAGATATCCAATCAGTTTCTAACACCTTCACTACACATTTCTGTTTTTGTTGAATGGTGTAGCTTGACAGGTTAATACACAAGTACAGAAGAAAGAAGAGGAGGGAGGAGGAGGAATGGAAGAATGGAGGGATACATGAAAAGACAGGAGGAAGGAAGGAAGAAAGGAAGGAAGGAAAGGAGAGAGGGAGGGAGGGAAACAGATGACTAAGTCTTCCATATCAATATGCATAGAACATCCATTTCCATGGTAGTAATCTGATAGTACAGCTGGCCAGCCAATGGAGACAACTCTACCAGCCAATAATTTGCCCACAAAATACCATAAAGCAACAGCTGCTGGAAACAGACTGCACAATAAGAAAATCTCTGGCCAAAGACCCTCACCTCTGTACTTTGAGTACAATTTTTGTGCTAGATTAACACTACTCCAGGGAACATTTAGGCAATTTGTCTAGTAGCTTACAGTATAGCTCATGTTTTCTTGGCAATGTAAAGTTAAAAAAAAAACGATAGTCAAAACATCATTTTGTCACTTTGTTGGTTATATTTTTTTCTTTCTGGAAACATCATAGATTCAGAAGCTGTTCTAAAAATGCTGTATCTGGAAGGCCTTCCAAGAGGCTGTCCCCAAGTATATTTGCTGGGAATTTTCAGCCAATGTTTATCTACAGGGCTTACCTGAGGAATCCTCTCAAATTTAAATAGTTAATTTAATCTTCAAAACAACCTTTAAAAATCACCTTTTTAGGGTTTAGGAAAGTTTATTGCTTGTTTGTATTTTTATTGGTGTATGTAAGAGAGAGAATGAATGTGAAATTGGGTAGGGAAAAAGGCAGCAGGGATCAGGAGGGGCTTGTGGAGAGGAGCTAGGAGGAGTTTGGGGAGGGGAAATGTGATCAAAATATATCCCATAAAATTAATAAAAGGAAAGGTTTACCAAAACCCATGGAACTCTTAGGTCTCCTAAATGATGGATTTGGAAAAGGACTTGGAAAAAGACAGGCTGAGTGAGAATGTAAGGGAAAAATCAAAACGGATATGAAGAATATGAAGAAAAGGAAGAAGTATGTGTGTGTGTGTGTGTGTGTGTGTGTGTGTGTGTGTGTGTGTGTATGCTGCATTGCTTTTAGAAGATGACTTTGTAAAGGTATCCTTCAACAAGATAGAATAAAACCATACACAGTAGTGGCCTTTCTTCTCCATACCATCTCCCTGATGGGAAAGTAGGGCCATGAGCAAAGCATTGAGTTCAGCATGTCTGTTAGATTCAAAAGGTCTCTAAAGTTTCTCAGAAGACATGTGAATGTTACATGAAATTAGAGATGAAACGAAGGTTCTAGGATAAAATCTCATATGCAAGATACTAATCATAAGAGTAGACAATATGATCAAGGTGTCTATTAAATAAAAAGAGTCAATAGGCTAAGGATGTAGCTCAGTTGACAGAGTGCTTGCCCACTATGATTGAAGTGCCCAGGACCACATAAATTGTTTGAGGTATGACAGGACTTGGTATGGGTAGGCAAGTTGATGATAAAGAAGTTCATGGGAATCCTCAGCTACATGGTCAGTGAACATATCCTGAGATACATGCAAGCCTCTCTCTTTCCAAAACAAGCAAACAAAGAAATATGAGGACCAAAGACAGAACAATTTTAAGGAAAAGCCACAATTAAGGGATTGGTAAAAGACAAAGACTTGTAGAGGAGACAAATATTGTTCAGCATTCTTACCATCCTATTTCTCACAAACCAACAGCCTCTTAAAGGCAAGTGCTGGTCAGGAAGGATGTGGTAACGTGAGGGCAGAGGATTGAAGGAGGCAGAGTATTTAAAAATCCTTCCATTTTGAGCACTTTATCGACCAGGTATTATCTGGAGATAACCAAGGATGAGCTGAGAAAACAGTCTCACTCAGAAATGCAACTATATTTCAAACTTGTGTAAAAGTGTTTTACATCTTTAAGAGTTTTAATGTAGCTGGTTAAAACCTGCTTTTCTTGATGGCTATCCATTAGCTCTAACTTTCTTACCACCTGGTGTGTCATCTCCCACCCTTCCCAGACTTAGAAAAATTCCCAGGAATGAAATAAAAAACTAGAATCAAGTTCAGTAACTTTCTCCTTGACTTTTGTGTGATGCCACAAGCTAAATTACTGCTGTGGGAATCATTTTAGATCCTAGTCTCTCTTTTTTACTTTAAGCAGTCATTTTCACCCAGAACTTAATTTTTCTATGTACGAAAAAGAAATTTACAACATTAAAATTATTCTATTACACTGAGGAAACAGGTCATTCATTTAGTTGAAAAAATAATGTAGAGAACACTTTTTACTATTACTAATGCTTATGGGACCACCAAATTTGTCCTACAATGATTTCTTTAGCATCTAACTGTGGCAGGCACTGGAAAAAGATAATAAAAGGCAAACTTACATTCTAATAGTGAATACATGCAATAAAACCGATGGACCATTAGTGAAACAAGGTGATGCATTCTTTAACAAAAACAATATTTGATCTTTAAGTAGGATGCTGGAGAGGGGACATTATATTAGATGGAATATTTAAGAAACACTGTGAGGTAAAATTTGATGTGAGACCCAAAGATATCAGAAGGAGTTCACTGTACAGAGATTGGTGGTGAGAAAATTCTGAATGGAAAAGAGCTGCAAATAATGAGGCAACGTGGTAGAAAAAATTGTCAGAGTGGACCTCATTGATTGAATCCTATAAACTAAAAGTCCTACTCTGTCCCCAAACCCTCCTATTCCCCCTTTTGTGATGTCAGAGGAACTCTGAAACACAAGCTATGACTCTACAGAGAGGACCAAGAGGCTGTGACTGCACAGAGAGGACCAAGAAAGCAGACCAAGAGAACAGATCAAGAAAGTGGACAAAGAGAACAGGCCAAGAGAGACCTCAGCAGATCCCTGAGACATAGAGAGTAAAAGTACAGAGCAAAACAAGAACAGTTCTGAAAGACACAGACAAGTGTAAGAATTGGAATAAGAGGCAAAGACACTGCCTGTGCCAATTGAAGGAAGAGATTGGTAGGCACCAATGCAAGAATTCATTCAACACCATGAAAAGCAACATGGTAATACCAGAACCCAGTGATCATCCAACAGGAAGACTTGTACATCCTAACTCAGAAGAAGCAGAAGAAATCAATTTTAAATATAACTTCATGAGGATCATGGAGACCTTTAAAGAGGAAATGAAAAATTCCCTTAAAGAAAAGGAGGAAAAAACAAACAAACAAAAAATTGGATGAAATCAATAAACCTCTTAAAGAAACCAAAGAAAAAACTATCAAACAGGAGAAGCAAACAGTTCAAACAGTTCAAGACTTGAAAACAGAAATAGAGGCAGTAAAGAAACCATTAAAGCCAGAAGGTCTTGGGCAGATGTGCTGCAGACACTAAGAGACCACGGCTACTATATTCAGCAAAGTTTTCAATCCACCATAGATGGAGAAAACAACATATCCCATTACAAAACCAGATTTAAACAATACCTATTCACAAATCCAGCCCTACAGAAAGTACTAGAAGGAAAACTCCAACCCAAGTAAGCTAACAGCACCCACAAAAGCACAGGCAGCAGATAACCTCAAATCAGCAAACCCCAAAGTAAGGAAACACACAAACACTACCACCAAAAAATAACAGGAATTAAGACTCACTGGTCATTAACGTCTCTTAATATTAACGGACTCCATTCAGCTATAGAAAGACACGGGTTAATAGAATGGATACAAAAGCAGGATCCATTCTTCTGCTGTATACAAGGAACACACTTCAACCTCAAAGAAAAGCACTACCTCAGAGTAAAGGGTTGGGAAAAGATTTTCAAATCAAATTAACCTAAGAAACAAGTGGGTGTAGCTATCCTAATATCTAACAAAATAGACTTCAAACTAAAATCAATCAGAAGAGATGGAGAAGGACACTTTATACTTATCACAGAAAAAAATCCATCAAGATGAAATCTCAATCTTGAACATCTATGCCCTAAATACAAGAGCACCCACATATGTAAAAGAAACATTACCAAAGCTTAAAACATACATCAAACCAGTCACACTAATAGTAGACTTCAACACCCCACTCTCACCAAAGCAGGTCAACCAGACATAAACTTAACAGATAAAGAAGAGAACTAACAGATGTCACAACTCAAATGAACTTGACAGACATCTATAGAACATTTCACCCAAACACAACGAATATACCTTCTTCTCAGCACCTCATGGAACCTTCTCTAAAATTGACCACATACTGGGTAAAAAAGAAGCCAACCTCAACAGACACTAAAAAAATTGAGTAACCCCCTGTATCTTGTCAAATCACCATGGTGTAAAGTTAGAATTCAACAACAATGCTAATTGCCAGAAGCTAACAAATTCATGAAAATTGAACAGTGATCAACTGAATTACCCATGGGTCAAGGAAGAAATAAAGAAAGAAAAGACTTCCTAGAAATCAACAAAAAATGAAGGCACAATCTACCCAAACCCATGGGACACTATGAAAGCAGTGATAAGAGGAAAGTTCATAGCACTAAGTGCCCACATAAAGAAAACAGAGAAAGCTCAAACTAGTGACATAATAACACACCTGAAAGCTCTAGAACAAAAAGAAGACTCACTCAGGAGGAGGAGACAGCAGGAAATTGTAGTAAGGAGGAGCGGGCCGCGTTCCCAGTGGCCGGCTCTGGGCCGCCCAGCTAGCTTAACCCCCGAAATAATTACATAGAAATTGTATTCATTTAAATACTGCCTGACCCATTATCTTTAGCCCCTTATTTGCTAACTCTCAAATATTATATTAAACCATCTCCATTAATGTGTATTGCCACTTGGCTGTGGCTTACTGGCATGAGTCTAACCAGCATCTGTCTTGGGCAGGAGAAACATGGTTTCTTCCACATTACCTTCTTCCCAGCATTCCATTCTCTTTTCCCCGCCTATCTAAGTCCTCCCCTATCAAAAGGCCAAGGAGGCTTCTTTATTTAACCAATGAAAGCAACAAAAATGCAGAAGGACCTCCTACACCAGGAAATAATCAAATTAAGGGTTGAAATCAATAAAATGAAAACAATACAAAGAATCAATGAAACAAAGAGCTGGTTCTTTGAGAAAATATACAAAATAGAAAAACCTTTATCCAAACAAACCAAAATGCAGAGAGAGAATATCCAAATTAACAAAATCAGAAATGAAAAGGGGAACATAACAACAGACACAGAGGAAATCCAGAGAATCATTAGGTCATATTTTGAAAACCTGTACTCCACAAAATTGGAAATCTTAAAGGAAATGTACACTTTCTGGATAAATATCACATACAAAAATTAAATCAAGACAAGATAAGCAAATTAAATAGACCTATAACTGCTAAAGAAATAGAAAGAGTCATAAAACCAAAGTCTCCAAACCAAAAAAAAAGCCTAGGACCAGATGGTTTCAGCTCAGAATTCTACAAGATTTCCAAAGAAGAACTAATACCAATTCTCCTAAAATTGTTCCACACAATAGAAAGAGAAGGAACATTGGCAAACTCTTTTGATGAGGCTACAATTACCCTGATACCCAAACCACATAAAGACATTACAAAGAAAGAGAATCACAGTCCAGTGTCACTCATGAACATTGATGCAAAAATACTCAATAAAATACTGGCAAATCGAATCCAAGAACACATCAGAACCATCATCCACCATGATCAGGTCAGCTTCATCCCAGAGATGCAGGGATTGTTCAACATATGAAAATCTGTCAACGTAATCCACCATATAAACAAACTGAAAACAAAACCACATGACCATATCACGGGATGGTGAAAAATTCTTTCAACAAAATACAACATCCCTTCATGATAAAGGTATTGGAGAGAGCAGGGATACAAGGGACATACCTAAACATAATAAAGGCAATATGCAGCAAACCAACAGCCAACATCAAGCTAAATGGAAAGAAAGTCAGCAATCCCATTGAAATCAGGAACAAGACAAGTTTGTCCACTCTCTCCATATCTATTCAATATAGTTCTTGAGGTCCTAGCTAGAGCAATAAGACAACAAAAGGAGATCAAGGGGATACAAATCAAAAAAGAAGAAGTCAAACTCTCACTGTTTGCTGATGATAGGATAGTTTACATAAGTGACCCCAAAATTTCTACCAAGGAACTTCTATAACTCCTAAACACTTTCAGTAATGTAGCAGGATTCAACATGAACTCAAAGAAATCAGTAGCCCTCCTTTACACAGATTATAAATGGACTGAGAAAGAAATCAGAGAAACACCACCCTTCACAATAGCCACAAATAGCATAAAATATCTCAGAGTAATTCTAACCAAACAAGTAGAAGACTTGTATGACAAGAACTTTAAAGCTTTGAAAAAAGAAATTGAAGAAGACACCAAAAAGTGGAAAGATCTCCCATGCTCTTGGGTAGGCAGAATTACATAGTAAAAATGGCAATCTTATCTAAAGCAACCTACAGCTTCAATCCAATGCCCATCAAAATCCCAGAAAAATTCTTAACAGACCTCAAAAGAATGGTACTCAGCTTCATATGTAAAAGCAAGAAACCTAGGATAGATAAAACAATAAAAGAACTTCTGTACAATAAAAGAACTTCTGTAGGCATCACAATTCCTGACTTCAAACTCTACTACAGAGTTACAGTACTGTAAATCAAAGACCCAGATATTAATCCACACACCATGAACACCTGATTTTGACAAAGAAGCAAGTATAAATAAAAAGAAGAAGCAAAAAAAAAACCCAAAGCATATTTAACAAATGGTGCTGGCATAATTGGATATCAACATGTAGAAGAATGAAAATAGATCCATATCATTCACCATGCACAAAACTCAAGTCCAAATGGATCAAAGACCTCAACATAAAGCCAGACACCCTGAAACTCATAAAAGAGAAAGTGGGAAGTACACTTGAACACATTGGCACAGGGGACTACTTCCTAAATATAACCCCAGCAGCACAGACACTGAGAGAAACAATTAATAAATGGGACCTCCTGAAACTGAAAAGCTTCTGTAAAGCAAAGGACACGGTCAACAAGACAAAACGGCAACCTAGAGAATGGGAAAAGATCTTCACTAACCCCACATCAGACAGAGGTCTGATCTCTAAAATATACAAAGAACTCAAGAATTGGTCATCAAAAGAACAAATAATCCAATAAAAAATGGAGTACAGACCTAAACAGAGAACTTTCAACAAAGGAATCTAAAATGGCTGAAAGATACTTAAGCAAATGCTCAACATCCTTAGTCATCAGAGAAATGCAAATGAAAACAACTTTGAGATTCCATTATACACCTGTAAGAATGACCAAGATCAAAAACTTATGCTGGAGAGGTTGTGGGGAAAAGGGAACACTTCTGCATTGCTGGTGGGAATGCAAGCTGGTACAACCCCTTTGGATGTCAGTGTGGCGATTTCTCAGAAAATTAGGAAACAACCTTCCTCAAGACCCAATTAATACCACTTTGGGGTATATATCCAAAGGATGCTCAATCATATCACAGAGACATGTGCTCAGCTACATTCATAGAAGAATTGTTTATCATAGCCAGAACCTGGAAAGAACCTAAATGCCCCTTGACTGAAGAATGGATAAGGAAAATGTGGTACTTTTACACAATGGAGAAAAAAAAATGACATCTTGAAATTTGGAGGCAGATGGATGGAGTTAGAAAACATCATATTGAGTGAGGTAACTCAGACCCAGAAAGACAATTATCATATGTACTCACTCATAAGTGCTTTTTAAACATAAAGCAAGGAAAAACGGCCTACAAATCACAATCTCAGAGAACCTAGACAGCAAAGAGTACCCTAAGAGAGATATACATGGATCTAATATATATGGGAAGTAAAAAAGACAAGATCTCCTGAGTAAATTGGAAGCATGGGGACCATGGGAGAGGGTTGAAAGAGTTGAAGGGGAGGGGAGAGGAAGAGAGAGAAGCAGAGGAAAATGTACAGCTCAGTAAAATTAATAAAAAAGTAAAAAAATAATAAAAATCACAAAAAGAGGGAAAAAGAAATAGACCACAAAAGGAGGAAAATCCCTGCAAATCAATGGATATGATAAAGGCCTGATATGGGAAGGATATAAACAACAAAACTGTAACCAAACTTTGAAATAAAGAAAAATCTGATTAGGTATTTTGTTAAATACAGTATTCTCAAAAATGTTAAAAAAAATTAGTCATTTGAGTAAAGAAGTCAATGGCAATGACTGCCATTTTGCAGGAAGGGTATAATCCTTGTTAGACAAGTGAATTATGTACTATGTGTATCACACCTCAGTAATATTATGTGAACTATAAACAATGAAGGAAAAGTCAGGGAAGCATATCATCCTCCTAAAGTCACATGATGTTCTGAATCACAGAATGATAATCTTGCTCACTGAACAGCTGAATGTCTTCTTTGGTTTCTTTGAGTTAGGCACAGCTCTTTGTTTGCCCTTTAGAAACTGACTTTAAAATCAAAGACCAGAGCCCCACAGCAACTCTGTGGTAAGGAGAATATTTACTGCTACAGAGAAAGAAGGTGTGGAGTTGTGTGGGTGGGAAATTGAGGGGAGCTAGCAGAAGGGAGACTGTGTGTGATCAGAATATATTGTCTTAAAAAGGTTATTTTCCAAAAAGTGTTCATGAAAAATAAACAAACACACGCAGTAAGGATCAGTATCCTCCCTAGTCATATGTAGATAAGAATGCCTTCTATACTCCTGACTGCAACTTTTCCTGATATGCAAGAGTTCTCCAAAAAGTAATGGAATCAGAGTACAATGAAGAGAGTATGTCTTTTACACCAAATAGCATGGAGGTTTGATGCCTCCCTGTATCACATTAAAAGCTCTCTGTGCAGTCGGGCGGTGGTGGCACACCCCTTTAATCCCAGCACTCAGGAGGCAGAGGCAGGTGGATCTCTGTGAGTTCGAGACCAGCCTGATCTATGAGAGCTAGTGCCAGGACAGGCCCCAAAGCTACAGAGAAACCCTATCTCGAAACAAAACAAAACAAAAATTCTCTGTGCTCAGACTGTGATCCAAGCATTGCCTTGGCTAATGTTAACATCTACATGTATTAAATGCTTAATGTAAACAAGGCATTATACCAAGTGAGCATGCATCAGTTATCTTGATTGCCATAACGCTCCAGTGAGAATTTTTGTACATTTTTCTATCCAGTTCCACAGCTGCACAAGCTAGTGCCAAATTGCCCTAAAATCTTAACCAAGACTACACACAAGAAGAACTAGTTTCCAAGTTCCATGTATTTAAACCTTCTTCGTGTCATCAGCTTGTACCGTGTGACCCAGAGGAGTGCTCTCTAAAGGGATAGGAAAAAGAGCACTGAAATTCTTTTGTGAGTTCAAAGTATTCACAGAAAGTCTTGTACTCTTTATCTGGTAAATTCTGTGGACTAAATGGCCATTTGTTTTAACATTAGAGGAGCTAAGCAGAGTATCAGAAACACGTTGTCGGAACAATCTGGTTAGGTCGCTTCTCTGGCCCAGATGAAGTCCCAGAAAGGACCGGGTAAGAATCAGTTTCTCAGAATGGTTCCAGATATTTTGCTTCCCTCACTGTGGGAATAATCATTCCTCTAAGATTGCTCCCTAAGTGTGTCACTAGTGTTCAGAGCTAGCAAGTACAAATCAAGTATTTTGATGACAGGCCAATTCTATGAAGTTATTTTCTCAACTGAGTTTCCCCACTTCAGATGAGGCTAGCTTTTATCAAGCCAACCCCTCAAAAAAAGAAAGGAGAGAGGGAGAGAGGGAGGGATGGAGGAAAGGAAGGAAGGAAGGAAGGAAGGAAGGAAGGAAGGAAGGAAGGAAGGAAGGAAGGAAGGTAGGAAAGGAGATAGGGAACTAGTTTTCCTCACTGTAAAGGTAATTCACATTGTTACACATATATGAAAATGTAGCTGCCCCCTTCCCCCCCCCCATTGCTTCAGGTAATACCCACTATGACTCTACTGTCACTTTCTAAGACTTTGAACATGTTAGATATGTAAGGGGAGTCATGACAGATTTCCCCTTTTTGTGACTGAATCATCTTACTTTATCTTACTTCTTAAGGATATATTCCCAGAAGCAGGGTCCTTGAATCATACCGTAGCTTTTGAAACAGTCTCATTATGTAGTTCAGTTTTGCCTTGAATATTCAGTCCTTTTGCTTCTACATTCTAAATGTCAGAACATCCTTAATGCTTTCCTTAGTGGCTTGCATTGTTTACTATTGCAGTAACAGTGCACAATGGTTGCAACGACTCTTCATATTTTTCAAAACTGTTCTTGCTAGATTTCTAAAATCATGTTGAATAATAATGATGAGAATTATCTTTTTTCCTGTTCTTTATACCTGAGGAAAACATTCTTCATGTTAACAAGTATAATGTTAGTATAAGTTTTCCATTTGTGACCCTTATTGTGTTGAATCGTTTCTATCTATTCCCAGTTTGAGTGTCTTAATGGCAAAAGGGTATTGAATCTTGTAAAACGCTTTGTTGTATTACTTAAGATGATCCTGTGATTCTGCCATTGATTCTGTTAATATGGTGTATTAAATAAATTGAATTTTTTGTATTTAATTATCCTTTCTTTATCTAAAATAAATTTCACTTGGTCATGAGGTATAACTCCCTTGAGTTTCTTTGTATTCAATTTGTTGATATCTCATTAAGGATTCTTGTATAGTAATTTATTAGGGATATTTTTAAAAGTATTTTTATTATTGAACCATTTTCTATTCTCATTATTACTCAGTTCAGCTTTCTTATTTCATTATGATTCAGATGTGATGAACTGCACACTTCTCAGAAGTAATCCATTTCTTTGAACTTACAAAATGTTAATAGCATTCTATTATTTCCCCATTGTGATTTTTTGTATTGCCAATCTCCAATATTACTTACCACTAAAAACTGAGCTGTGTTTAGGAGATTCCTAATTCCTTCAGTCTCTTTCTCATCTTTGATCCTATTCACCTCTAACCTTCATAGTCTACATCAGTTTTACTCAAGAGCAATGGAGATTTTTAAAATTATTTCTTGTGAAGCTGAAAAAAATGGAAAAGTATAAAACAAGGATTCTCATGATATCTATAAGCAACTTCTCTGTAAGTTGCTCCTTCTCAACTAACATTATTCTATATTTTCATAGGGCACATTATTCCTAATATTTAAATGCATTGCATAGGTCCCAAGCCTGTAGTTGTGTCTTTTACCAAGTGCCATATTTCAAAGCAGTGTTTTTTTTTTTGAAACAAGAATCTCTTTGCCTTTATTTTCCCTACAGTGGAACAAGAATGATGTTTTTGTGTCTAATCCTTTCCCAGTTCAAGACTATACTCTCAGGGAAGTGGTTTCCTGATGAAATATAGACTAGGAGTACAGCCACTCACTGTCCTAAAGATGGGTATAGTTAGAGAGGTCAGGAGGCCTGAGGTAAACTGTGGGAAAGCATAGAGGAAAGTGGGTCACAAAACTACCACCACCATCTTAGTTTACTTTCTATTGCTGTGATAAACCCTAGGGCCAAAAAACAACATCTATAGTCCATCATCAAGAGAAACTAAGGAAGGCACTGAAGACAAGGACCTGGAGAGAACTGAAGCAGAAACTCGGAGGAACACTGCTTACTAATGTGTTCCCTCTGGTTTGCTCAATTACTTTTCTTATGTAGTTCAGGTCTCCCTGCCCAGGCATGGCCCCACCCACAGTGGGTTGATCCTCCTACAGCAATTAACAGTTAAGAAAATGTCCCACAGGCCCACATGCCAATCTGATAAAAAGCGTTTTTTTCAATTGATGTTCCCTCTTTCCAGGGGACAATAGTGTGTATCAGTTCAGCAAAAACAAACCATCATAAAGTGCTTAGACCAACAACTGACCTCAAGCACCCAAGGGAGAAAAAAAGCAACGAGGGGATTTTTTTTTCAAGACAGGGATTTTTATCAGCCTGAGCCCAAAGTCAAGATGAGCTAAGCCAACCAGGGTCCTCCTGTACTCTCCATTAACTCATCCTGCAATATCCCCATCCTTGCCTTCCACAAGCCGTTTCCAACCATACCCCAGCCCCTCATGCCCTTATTTCAATCGTTCATCGCTCTTCTACCTTCCTTCCCCAAACCAATGCCTTTCTGCTGTCACCCAGTTGCCCTCCCAAAAGAAAAATACAATAAAGACAAAATGTGTTTTAATGAAGAAAGCTTCCCCGAAAGGTCAGACTCATTCATTTATACTAAGAAGCAGAGAAAACTGACACAGTTTTCTCATTATCATGAGCTATATGAGAAACTCAGTCACAAGAAGACCGACAAGGAACAAAATATTAGCCTCAAGTTACATTGTAGACAGTGAACTATAACAGATACTGACTTCTAGAAGGAGGTCAATTGTATAGAAAGCAAGTTTTATACTTTCTCATCCAGAATGACAAAAAGAAAAGCTATGCGTGAGGAGATGTGATAAGCCAGGGGCATGGCACTTCAGGAAACTACGGAAGCTAAGGCTCTTCATCTGATAAACATGTCCATTTGCATCCCCATGTCACTTAGCCAGATGCAGTTCTCACTGGCTTCCCCTACTGAATAAATCAGTATCTCCCTATAAATGCAATTGTTAAGGTTGGTTTGCCTTTGTGCTTGTTGCTCTTGGAGAAAAGAAAGTCTAATAATAGAGTTTTGTGTGAATGTAGAGAGCAGGAGGACATCAAATAATCATGAGGCATCCTAGTGATTAAAGAGCTATTTGTGTTGAAGGTCATCTGTCCTGGGCTTGGCTAGAAAACGTCAAAATGTGAATTGTTACCAAAAGCAGCAGCTGTTTCTTCAGAGCCCTCACTTAGCTCAGAATAAGATGACAATCACATTATTGACTCACAAATGGAGTATGCCTTCAATAGCCACTTGCATCCACTTTTCTTCATGTTTTCTGGAAGGCTGGTGGATCCTTGATATATGTAAACTAATTTCGCCTTCTTTGTGGGATTCGCAAATGTCTGCAATCCAAAAGGCATTCATTTTTATTCCGAACAATTTCTATAAAACTTGCTGTTGTGATAAACAGCTCAGATTAAAGCAGTTGGTTAAGTTCCTTGCATATCCCTCCTCAGTTGGTCAAGTTTTGTTTGTTTCCTTTAGCCAATAGTGGGGAATCCTTATTGCTTCCCTTGGATTCTAAAGCTTTGAAGGAAGAAAAAGAAAGCTCCTGGTAAAAAAAAGGCACGTCATCAAAACAAACTATTGTTAAGCTTGCCATAAGATAACAAAGACGACAACAACAAGAAATAAAAACATCTTGGGTAGATTTCAGTGTGTTAGCCTCCTTAGTATTATCTTTGTAGGGAGTGGTGGGTGGGTGTTGTTGTTTGTGTTCAGTTACTTTCTTTCCTTTCTTTTTTTAGTGAGAGGAAGCTTTTAATCTTTTAATAGAAAATATCTACTTCGACTTTGCCTGAGCAGGCATTCAGGACAATCACAAAGGTCAAGAGGCTTCCTCTCTTTTGCTGGCTACTGACCCTGACCTAGGGCTAACTATTAGATATTCTGGTAGTTTTGTTTTGAATGATGCAGAGTTGGGGTTTATTAAGACTCAAGTTCTTAAAGTAATATTTTGTTCACTTCTAGAGACTTTCATATAATGTATTTTGATAGATACCCAGTCCCTCAGGTCTTCCAAGATCTACTTCTGCTTCCCTACCCTCCCAAATGCTTATCTTCCTCTTTTAAAGATCAAGGAGGCCAGTTTCTACAGCCCCATAACTGATGGGCTTGGAGCCATTCCTTGAAGCGTTATCAACTGTGAGAAGCCACATTCTTAAAGAAAACTGACTTTCCCTCTCCTAGCAGCCAGCAACATCAATAGCTCCTCAGCTAGTGGTGGGAATTCATGCCCACGATCTTCTCCCTGTCTGTGCACTGGGATTTTGTCTTGCTTTAGCTTAAGCACATGGAAAGAGACTGTTTCAACATGCAGAGATCTGCACAAGCTGAAACCAGACCAAATGTAAGCACAGAGCTTGGCTAAAAAACATCAAAATGTGAATTGTTACCAAAAGCAGCAGCTGTTTCTTCAGAGGTCCCACTTAGCTCAGAATGAGAAGACAATCACATTATTGACTCACAAATGGAGTAAGCCTTCAATAGCTACTTGCATCAGATTTCCTTCATGTTTTCTGGAAGGTCAGTGTATCATTGATATATGTAAACGGATTTTTGCCTTCTTTGTGAGATTCCCAAATGTCTAGTATACAAAAGGCATTCGTTTTTTTAAATTGATATTTACTGAGCTCTACATTTTTCTCTGCTCCCCTCCCTGCCTCTCCTCTCCCCCTTCAATCCTCCCCCAAGGTCCCCATGGTCCCAATTTACTCAGGAGATCTTGTCTTTTTCTACTTTCTACTTCCCATGTAGATTATATCTATGTAAGTCTCTCTTAGTTTCCTCATTTTTGTCTAAATTCTCTTGGATTGTGGTTTGTAGGCTGGCTTTCTTTACTTTATGTTTTAAAGCCACCTATGAGTGAGTACATGTGATAATTGTCTTTCTGTGTCTGGGTTACCTCACTCAAAATAATATTTTCTAGCTCCATCCATTTTCCTGCAAAATTCAAGCTGTCGTTATTTTTTTTTCTGCTGTGTAGTACTCCATTGTGTAAATGTACCACATTTTTCTTATCCATTTTTCGATCGAGGGGCATTTAAGTTGTTTCCAGTTTCTGGCTATGACAAACAAAGCTGCTATGAACATAGTTGAGCACATGTCCTTGTGGCACAACTGAGCATCCTCTGGATATATACCCAAAAGTAGTATTATTGGGTCTTGAGGAAGGTTGTTTCCTAATTTTATGAGAAATCGCCACACTGACATCCAAAGGGGTTGTACCAGCTTGCATTCCCACCAGCAATGCAGAATTGTTCCCTTTTCCCCACAACCTCTCTAACATAAGTTATCATCAGTGTTTTTGATCTTGGCCATTCTTACAGGTGTATAATGGAATCTCAAAGTTGTTTTCATTTGCATTTCTCTGATGACTAAGAATGTTGAACATTTTCTTAAGTGCCTTTCAGCCATTTTAGATTCCTTTGTTGAGAGTTCTCTGTTTAGGTCTGTACTCCATTTTTTATTGGATTATGTGGCCTTTTGGTGTCCAATTTCTTGAGTTCTTTGTATATTTTAGAGATCAGACCTCTGTCTGATGTGGGGTTAGTGAAGATCTTTTCCCATTCTGTAGGCTGTCGTTTTATCTTGTTGACTGTGTCCTTTGCTTTACAGAAGCTTTTCAGTTTCAGGAGGTCCCATTTATTAATTGTTTCTCTCAGTGTCTGTGATGCTGGGGTTATATTTATGAAGTAGTTCCCCCTGCCATGCGTTCAAGTGTACTTCCCACTTTCTTTTCTATCAGGTTCAGTGTGACTAGCTTTATGTTGAGGTCTTTGATCCATTTGAACTTGAGTTTTGTTTATGGAGATAGATATGGGTCTATTTTCATTTTTCTACATGTTGATATCCAGTTATGTCAGCACCACTTGTTAAATATGCTTTCTTTTTTCCATTTGATATTTTTTGCTTCTTTATCAAAGATGAGGTGTTCAAAGATGTGAGGATTGATATCCAGGTCTTCTATTCAGTTCCATTGGTCCAATCTGTCAATGTAACCACCATGTAAACAAGCTGAGAAATAAAAACCACATGATCATCTCATTAGATGCCAAAAAAGCATTTGACAAAATACAACATCCCTTCATTATAAAAGTCTTCGAGAGAGCAGGGAAACAAGGAACATACCTAAACATAACTAAGGCAATATACAGCAAACCAACAGCCAACATCAAACTAAATGGAGAGCAACTCCCAGCGATTCCAATGAAATCAGGAACAAGACAAGGTTGTCCTCTCTCTCCATATCTATTCAGTACAGTTCTTGAGGTCCTAGCTAGAGCAATAAGACACCAAAGGGAGATCAAGGGGATACAAATTGGAAAAGAAGAAGTCAAACTCTCACTGTTTGCTCATGATATGATAGTTTACATAAGCGATCCCAAAAATTCTACCAAGGAACTTTTACAACTCATAAACACTTTCAGCAATGTAGCAGGAAACAAGATTAACTCAAAAAAATCAGTAGCCCTCCTGTACACAGACAATAAAAGGGCTGGGGAAGAAATCAGAGAATCAACACCCTTCACGGTAGCCACAAATTGCATAAAATACCTCGGAGTAAATCTAACCAAACAAGTGGAAGACTTGTATGACAAGAACTTTAAATCTTTGAAAAAAGAAATTGAAGAATACACCAGAAAGTGGGAAGATCTCCCATGCTCTTGGGTAGGCAGAATTAATATAGTAAAAATGGCAACCTTACCTAAAGCAATCTACAGATTCAACACAATGCCCAGCAAAATCCCAGCAAAATTCTTCAAAGACCTCGAAGAACGGTACTCAACTTCATATGGAAAAGCAAAAAACCCAGGATAGCCAAAACAATCCCACGCAATAAAAGAACTTCTGTAGGCATCACAATTCCTGACTTCAAACTCTACAACAGAGCTACAGTACTGAAAACAGCCTGGTACTGGCATCAGAACAGAAAGGCATTTGTTTTTATTCCTTTGAGCTTGCACAGATTCAATTTTAATGCATATTCGAACACTACCATTGAAAGAAGGGAGAGAATCAGATAAGCAAAGTAGTATGTGACCTAGAGTGGGGTCACTGGCATTTCAGGAATAAATCAACAGGGACGATGCACGTACGAAGTAGCAGAGACTGTGACAGCATGCATAAGATCTTCACAAGCTTAAACCCGACCAAGTCTGAGCACAGAGGACAGGAAGTGAGCAGAAATTTCCATCTTCAGTTAACAAGCTATCTGCAATTGATAGCTGCTGTGCGTGCAAATATCATTTCTACCACCAGTGGCGTAACCCTGGGTATATCAACCACAATCTAGGGCAGTTTCCATGACCAAACATAGCTGGCCAACACAAACCAGACTCCATCGTGTGTGCACACTTTGTGTGTGTGTGTGTGTGTGTGTGTGTGTATGTCTACGTCTTTATGGTTTTTTTTGTTGTTGTTTTGCTTGGTTTTGTATTGTTGTTTTGGGTTTGGGTTAAGATGGTTTTTTGTTTCTTTTGTTTTTTTTTATTTTAGAGAGAGAGAAAACATTAAGTTGAATAGGTAGGGAAGGGAATAAGCATCTGGGAGCGGTTGAGAGAAGGAAAAGAATGTAATGAAAATATATGTGTTTGGGTTAAGGCTCCACCCCAGCCCCTGACATCCCTATATCTAAAGAGTTTGGAATATTTGGGTGGAAAGTTCCATCCCAGGCCTCTCCCCTGGGAGTTGCCTCAGTCCAGACTCCACCTCCAATGTTTGCTTGGAAGTTCCATCCCAAGGTCCCTCCTCATGGAATTGCCACAGTCCATACTCAACCTCCCTCCGAGAAAGCCCACCAAACGATGACCCCTCCCCAGAGATGCTCAAGACCACTCCCACGGGGTATTTAAACTACCCCCCAGAGAACAAACATGTAGTTTCCTGGTCTTCCTTCCCCATCTCTTCTATGAGGGCCTGGAAGTCCACCAGGGAATGCTTAGTATTCATTAAACCTGGGCTTTTTCTAATTCGGTTTGATTTGGTCTGATTCGGATTATTGTGTTGGCAGAGACGTTTATTGGGCAGCAAAAAATTTCAATATGAAATCCTCAAAAATAAAAACATTTAAAAGGTCTGAATTACCAACAATGGGCTTCAATTAAGAATTTGTCTATCCTGGGAGGCCATCTGTCCCGTAACTCCTACTATCTTTTTAACTGATAGTTCTCCCATGATCCTTCCACCACACAAACAGGAGATAGTCCTCCCAAGCAAGTCCCCAGATTTCACTGCGAGAAACACTGAAGCTATAAGCTTTTCTGGTAAATGTTCTGGCATAACACAAAAACACTAATGACCTTCACATACATTTCCTAGAATCAATAGTTTTGAGTTGTGGTTGCCATGGTGTCTTTTTAGTTTTACAAATGTTTTCCTTTAGATTATAGGAGTCTCTTTTGTTCCATTAGCAACAGTTGGTGTAATTGTGCAAGGTGAAGCCCTGTGGTATCTACAAACTTGAACTGGAAAGGTTTTCCCACAGGTGTTTGCTTTCTCTTTAATCTTCAAGGAACAGTGCACTCTACTTCCTGCTTCAGCTCTTCAGGGTAGATGAAGTGGCTCTGTCATTTTAAGAGTGAATAGTTAAGAGATCTGAATTTACCAGGCTCCCTTTCTAGTCATCATTTTTCATTTTTTGGTAGAGAAGCAGATGCTATACCTCGAAACCAGAGCAATTCTATGGGGTTACCTAGAATGGGTATATAGTGTGTGTTTCTGGTGCTTCCATTTGGACTCCTATATATTCTTGAGCCTTAAATACTTTGCCTTGAGTATTGTGCTTTCCCTTAACCCTAGCCTTAAGTTTAGTCAATGGGCCTTCTAATGATGAAGGGTATCCTCCCTGGAAGATGTCTAAATCTGGACTTTTTCTTTTTTATTGTATTCTCTTCATTTTCTGTAGTATATGGGTACATATATCATGCCATGTGCCTAGGTCCAAGGATAGCTTATAGGAATTACTTTTCTCTTTCTAACATGTATGTCCTGAAGAGCAAAGCTTCATGGCAAAAACCTTTGCCCTCTGAGCCTTTTGAAACCAGTTCAAACTGAGCTACCTTCCTTTCCTTCCTTCTTTCTCCCTCCCTTTCTTCCTTCTTTCTTTCCTTCTCTATCTCTCCCTCCTTTCCTCCCTCCCTTGCTTTCTTAGACATGGTCTCTCTCTATAGATATAAAGAAAGAAAGAAAGAAAGAAAGAAAGAAAGAAAGAAAGAAAGAAAGAAAGAAAGGAGCCAGGTTGTCTTAAAACTCATGGAGATCCTTCTTCTCCAGCTTCTAAGGTGTTAGAATTTCATACAAGCCATGTTTTAACATTCTAAACATTTTCATTTATTTTATTATTGTTATATGTATGATGGGAGAGCACATGATTCATGGCACATGTGGTAGTTAGAAAGCAGTTATGTGAAATTGATCTTCAACTTCCATTCTTAAGTGGGTTCTGGAAATGGAACTCAGTTTGTCTGGTGGCAAGTGCTTTGACCAAATGAGCCTCCCCGCCAGTCCAGTTTTGGCTTTTTAAGTGTCTGGAGTCCAGACCTTCGGCTGTTTTTCATAACCTCACAAAAATATTCCTAACAGATTGCCTGGGCCTCACTCCATTATGCACTTAAGCTGTAAAGTCTGAGTTTAAACGCCCTGTCACTCACTCCACAAAGGAATCATGGCCTTCAAGTGCCACCCCCAGAAGTAATCTGTTTAAATTTACCTTTCAGCAGCCAGAATGCTGTCATGTGATTGGCCAAAGTGAACAAAAATATTGATTATAAAAGTATCTTTTTTTTTTACCAATTTCCAACTTTGTTATTTAAATAGAAGTGCATTGCTATCCCTGTGACTATCTTTTTATTTCTAGACAGTTCTCACCTCTGGACCAACACATGGCCTACCATACAAGTCCTGAACAGTAGATAAAGAGTCATGGCTACAACCTATCTGTCAAATCCTGAGAAGAGGCATATATGAGGCTTGGGTTGCAGTGAGACTTTGGAGACCAAAGTCACTTTCAAATACAAAGAAATTTAGCAACAATTTGTATGTCATTGCATGTCCCTTAACCCCAAAATCTCAAAATAAACTCTTCTCCCCTGTATCAAAGGCAGAAGATCAGATTTCTTGTCCTTAGCACAGAGTGAAATGATCCTGAGAGGGAGGTTCCAAGGTTTCTAAAATCACACTGACTGGCAAGAAAACTGATAATCTATTTGCTAGGGAAATGACAAGCTTCCGAGATGCTGGCACGCTATAGGATGAATATGTTCACTTGGGAGAACTCACTCTGTAAGCAGAGTAGGAGGAGCAAACAGGGATAGAAAGTGGAAGCGGTGAGGAAGGAAGTAGAACCCATGTGACATGAAAAGATAAAGGAGCCTCCTAGAGGCAGAAAGGAACAAGAGGGGTCAGAGGGATAGGGGAAACGAGTGGAGAGTTAACAAAAATTGTTTGAAAATGCCACAATGAAACCTAATACTTTGTATGCTAATTGAAACAAATTTTATGGAATAAGTTCCTATTCTGAGAAGGTTCTAAGGTGGCATGTCACAGAAGATACTTGCATACCCATATTTATTGCAACACTAGACACAGTAACCAACTTACCAAATGACTCAAGGTGTTTGTCAGTAGCTACATGGATAAAGAAAATGTGCTGCCTATATACAATAGAGCTTTACTCGGCCATAAAGAAGAATGAAATGATCCCATTTCCTGGAGACTGATACAATTAGTGACCATCATATTAAGTGAAATAAGCAAAACTCAGAAAGGTATATTCTAATATTTTGTAGACAAATAAAATGATCTATGTATTAGATATATGACATATCATCACATAGATGCATACATGTGACAAGAAACAGTAGAAAGACTCAAGGGAGGAAAGATATTAAAAAAGAGAAGAAGAGGGCTGAGAAGAAAAGGAAAATAGCAACGAGGGCAATCATGGTGAAAATATATGGTAAACTTGAAGAAATTGTCTTTATGAAAGCCAGCATTCTGGACAAAGAATATGCATCACTAAAGAAAAAATTAAAAGAATGTCGCTTTGCAGTGCGACAAAAGACAGAGGCTCCATTTTCAGATGAGACATTCTCACCACTGACTTTGTAGCTTACACTTAAATATTTTAGCCTGAAAGTACTGCTTTCCTGAACTGTGAACCAAAACAGTAAAGCTATTGATCAGAAGCTTAGCTCCGCAGAATGCTGCTTGCATTTCTGATTGCTAGTCACAAAGCCATGAGTCTTTTGTCTCAGTGCTTTCTTGACCATAGTTCTAATACCCCATGCCTTTGCCAAGCCTACTGAGTTCCAGAAGTCACTTGAGCTGTAAGTCTTTTCCTTTATGTTCTAGAATTATATATAAGAGTGGTGGACTTCAGAAATGATTGTCCAGCAGTAAAAAGGTTTTATTGGTCTTTAACATTTTTATTAAAATAATTTATACCTTTTTTCTTCTTTTATGTAAATAATAGTCTCTATATTATATGATTAAATGGTTGAACTTGTGTGGATCTTGGAGACCAAAAAAATAAATTACCTTCATCAACAACTCCCTGCTGTATAGTATATAAATAATACCTTTCTATAGATTTTTGAATGTATTTTTGCTTCCTTCTTCTATTTCATCAGCCCATTAAATCATGTGGTCTGCCAAGGTGATACTCTGTGGGATCTGAAAGCTCAAAGGTACACTCACCAACTTTAGCCAGTTCTGTTTGCTTTAAATAGCAATGCATCCATCTTTTCTGGGGTCAGAGCGATGATACTCCTCTGGACATCCTTGTCACTCACAATACTTCTAACTTAGGAGGCGTTTCCCACAGAGAAGACAAAATTATTTACTCAGTAAAGTGTCTATGAGGTCAGCAGTATGGAGGGAGGTGAGGCAGGTATAAATGGTTGCAATAGCTCAACGTGGTAGCACACCACTTCACATATCTGGGATTGGGATTTTCTGATAAAATATAGTATATTGTGATTTGGGAGTATAAGCATAGCATGTCTATGTATTTTAGAAATTTTTTCCTAGTTGATCAATACATATTGTTCTGTAATTATTGTTACATTGCTCATAATCTCAAAAATGATTCTTGCTCATGAAGCAGTAAACAGCAATTCTGTATTTTCATGCTGTTTGCATTTTTATCATTAGAAACCAGCATTATTTTCATTCTCCTGTGTCTTTGAACTGTACCTAAAACCACATAATTCAGTCACAATTAACTCTATTGACCCCTTTCTATGAGCTGCTTTTTTGTTTTATAGATATTTAAAGATATAATTTACATACCAAAACATAATTTCTTTGAAATATACTATCTGTGATTTTAGTAAATTCACAACATTATATAACCAGCAACATCTGAATCTAAAGCATTTTCATCAGCTTTTGAGAAATCCCATACTGCACCCTTAGGGTCCTGGTGACATGCTGGTCGTTGTGGTTCATAGACATCATAACTGGATAGGACTATTGGTTGTTTTCCTCCTTTGGAAGCTTGCATGGCAACTTTTGGCACCTTAAAAGCTACTTCTCAGGGAAGAGGCTTTTAGATCAGTTCCAGCTCAGGGACTTCTTGTCCCTATATCTAAAGTATATGGTGTCTTCAATAATAAGGACTTACCTTCCACATCTGGAAGAAAACGAGGGAAACAGCAATATCCTAGATGTTTTGGGCAACCCTGACTAATAACTCAAAAAGACTTCTCATGCCTGGTCTTGGGAATTTTTTTAGGTGGGTCTTTTGCTCTGGAAAGAAACATTGTCAGCCCAGATGAGAACATTTCATTTAAACTATGTATGCATATTTATATACAGACTTAAATGAATTATTACATATAAGGTCTTTTAGGTAAATAATTAATGTATAATTCCTTATGACTTTTTCAATACTGTTATTTTGTCTTCCTCCATCCTCATGTATCTTCCCCTCCCTAGAGACCCTTTTCCTCAGTTCTCCAATAAGATCACTTCTACCCCAACCACCCTACTCCAGCAATGGTCCCTTTTTACTTCCCTTGTTTCTGAAGTCACTCTAGAATATGTACTCACATCTGAAGATTTGGAGCTAGGAGCCTCCAATGAGAGAACGTGCATTATTTTCATTTCTCATTCCTCACTCAATATGATCTTTTTAGTTAGATACACTTACCTGCAATTTTGATGATTTCATCGCTCTATAAAGCTGAGTAGTATTCCATAGTGTGTATTTATCACATTTTCATTACCCAGTCATTGGTTGAATGACATTTAGATTGTTTCCATTTCATACATATTGTGAATAGGGTAGCAATGAACATGGATGAGCAAGTATCTGTGGAGTAGGGTGTTGAGTCCTTTGGACATATGCCAGAGAGTGAGATAGCTGGGTAATGTGGTAGATTTATTTTTAGTTTTCTAAGAATTGTCTACACTGATTTTCATAGTGGATGCAACAGTTTACAACAAAAGAGACAGAGGATTGGGGAGTTTTCTATGACATGGTTTCTTCTAGCAATGTCAGAAGTTACACGGATAAAGTATCACCAACACGAGCAGAACAAGGACGTGTGTATGTGTGCATGTGTGTGTGTGTGTGTGTGTGTGTGTGTGTGTGTTAAAGTGGTCAAGGGAAAGAGGACAAGGCCTCAACTTTTGCACAAATAATAAAAACCTAGAGACAGATATTGGAGTTCAAGTTGAAGATCAGAAAAAAAAAGTCAGACAACAACTAGAGAAACCTTTTACCTCTACCACATCTTCAGACTGAAAGAACAAAATCCTATCTCCACGAATCCTCAGACTGCACACTCCACTGAGTTCCTGTCTCTTCCCGTTTATATTCCTCTCTCTGCCCAGATCTATTGCTTCTATCTCCACCTCCCTAGTGCTGGTATTAAAGGTGTTTGACTCCCAAACATTGTGATTGAAGGTGTGAACCACCACCACCTGGATCTGTTTGTGGATCAGTCTTGTGTAGCCCAGGGTGGCCTTGAACTCACAGAGATCTGGCTGTATCTGACTTCCCAGGTCTCTCTAGTTGTTATCTGATTTGCTTTTCTGATCTTCAGTTTGAAGCCTGATATCTGTCTCTATGTTTTATTATTCATGTTACACTCAACCCTATGCAAAGAACCTTGGGTAATTAGGAAACGCTGAGTGTGCTGCCCAGGAGGCATGCAGGGTCCACTCTCCTGTGTGCTGTTGCTGATGTATGAGAGGGCTAGTTCCCTCATTCTTGTGACCCTCAGGGCCAGCTCTCTTACCTGCCACACGTAGAAAGGGGTGGAGCAGGGAGGGCATCTATCCCTGACCCTGTTTTGGGGGTTGCAGGTAAGCCAGCCTCAAGGGCATAACATCAGGAGACCTCACCCCAACCCCTATGCCTCCTACAGCAATCATGAGAGAGGGCCCTGTTCCTGGTCTGGGTAAAACAGAAGAGCGGTCCCTGGGAATATCAATAAGGCAGACCTGGACCTGGAAGGCCATAGAGTAGGAGAACTGGCCCTGCTCCTTCCTGCAGGCTGTGTTGGTAGACAGTGCTGGAGAGTTTCTCTAAGGGAAAGCTGGCAGGCTGACCAATCCAGCTACCACCAAGGCTCAGGGCAATGAGTTGGCCTATCCCAACATTTAACCCCTACTAACAGTTGGAGCATGTGAAGGGGACGAACCTACAGATCCAAATCAGCAGGATCTCCTTGACACAGCACAACAGGATATCCAAGAGGAAATCCCCAATAAGATCTCATTATAGGTGGTTAGGGCTTGACCAGTGACTCTTGGTAATAAACACTTGAAAGTAAAGATGAACAAATTAAAGGCTAAACTGTGTCTCTACAGGTCACAGTACAGCTTCCATGAGAAGATTCTTCTTTTCTTGTTTTATTTCTTTGTTCTGTTTGTTTTTTTGTTTTTCTTTTAAATTTGGATTTGTTTTATAAGAACAGATGCGAGGGGACAGGGAAATAGGAGGGAACAGATGCACACTGTGAAAATCTGCAAAGAATCAACAAAAGTGAGAGAAAAAAATGCTGAAGGTCAGAGAAATATTTGTCCTCAAGAAAGATCGCATCATTTGGCTAATCAATACCAAATGATCAGCCCTGAATGCACATATACAAATAACTCACATACTGAGCAGGTTATGTTTAGGAATATATACATATATGTATGTATATATATATACAGATATGCATGTCACAAAAATTAATGAAAAAAGGCCATGAACATGGAAGAAAAGAAGGATATATGTGACATTTTGGACAGAGGAAAGGGAGAAATGATGTAATTATATTATAATTTCTAAAATAAAATAAATCAGGGAAATTGAAGAATACAAAAATGCTAGAGATGTAACTCTGTGTTTGCTTAGCATACATTAGCTCTTTACTCCAGTCCCATCATATTATATAAATATTGAGAGGATGAGGAATCATTGGACATCAGTAGACATTTTTCAAAAGAACACATAAAAATAGGCAACCCATATATGAAAAGTGCCTGGCACCACTAACCACTGGGGAAGTACAAATTAAAATCACAACGAATGCCATCTCACCTGAAAAGCACTGGCTACTATGGACCAGTGAAATAGCTCAGTGGGTAATAGTGCTTACCAGAAAAGCCTGACCACCCAAGTTAGATCCTTGGAACTCAAAATAGAAAGAAAGAACTGACTCACAAAGTTGTCTTCTGACCTTCACATAATCACCATGGCATGCCCATGTCCATGCCCACATTAGTACATAGTCATCATCTGTGTATATGTGCACAGACACATATGCTGAATGATAATAAAAGCAAAATTAGAAAAGAATGGTTATTATGAAAAAGACAAAAGATAACTGTTAGAGATGATGTAGTGAAAAGGGAATCCAGGCATATTGTTAGTGGAAAAACAGTCTTGAAGCATATTAACATGCAGCGGGAGCTCCTTCTGCTCCTTCAGCCAATAGCCTTTAAGATACCAGCCCATTTGGGCATGGTCTCTTTTACTTTAAAAAGCAGCAGTAGCCCTGCTCTCGCTCTCTTGCTTCCGGCTCCCGCTTCAGGCTGCTAGACTGTGTTCCTGGTTGCACCGAGGGCTATTGTCTAGGACAGTGATCTATAAGTTTTTCCCCTTAAATGAATAACCTTTTTATTAATCATAATTCCAAACTGGTTTGGGATTGTTTCGTGACTTATGCCTTACATTAAAATATTACATGTAGAACAACCTCTGATCTAGCAATCCCATTACTGAGTATATAGCCGATAAACATATCAGTATGTCAAAGAAACATCTACAACCTGTTTATCATAGCAGTATTTATAATAGTTAAGGTGTCAGAACAAAGATCAACAGCCAAATGAGTAATCTCTACTCTCTCTGTCTCTGACTAATTTATACTCTCTCTCTGTCTCTGAGTGATTTCTATTCTCTCTCTCTTTCTCTCTCTCTCTTTCACTTTCTCTCTCTGAATAACTTCTCTCTCTCTCTCTCTCTCTCTGTAATTTATATTCTCTTTTTCTCTCTCTGAGTAATTTCTACCCTGTATGTGTATGTGTAAAAATAATAAAAAATAAGAGGACACAAATTTGAGAAGTAATGAGAATAGGTGCACAGGAGAGGTTAGAGGGAGGAGAAGGCAGGGCGAAATGGTATAAATACAATACATATATCTGAAATTCTGAAAAATATATAATATTTTAAAAATAAAATTAAATGAGGCTTTATTAGTCACAATTTTACTTACTATCCAAGAGTGAAAATGAGGATTGTAATATGTATACAACATCTACACTCCCTACACAGACACAAAGAGAGTTTTAAAACAAAGCATCATGCAACTACTGGACTCCCCACTCCAAATCTTTCTCACATTTACTTAATTTTCTCCTGTGAACCTTATCCACCCCTCCTTTTATGAACCATATTGAATAAATATGTTGAAATAAATTAATTCAGTGAGACAGTGAGGGATGGAGAGACTGAATGATCTCCACTGGAAGTGAAAACTAGCAAGATGGGTAACAGAAGCAAAGGCTCTTCCCTCTTAGTAGTAAAGATTGTGACATCCAGTGATCCTAGAAAGGATGTGATATGGAGTGTATGTTCAATATGTGACCACAAAAATCTCATAAAAGAAACATATATCCTAAATGCAATATAGAAACAACAGAAATACTATGTGTGAAGCAGGTCCCATACAGCATGCTTTGTTTGGTCCTATTAGCCACCATTAAGAATAAAAGCAACAACACAATGACAACATACAGGATCAGATAGGAAAGATGCAGAAGGCCCTGTCTTTTATATTCTTCTATGCCTTGGTGTTGTGAAAGACTGCACATGAAGAAGATTCAATTACTCAAACTGCTGATCAGACAGAGGCACACTCAATAGAAAAATAAAATGTTTAATTGGAAAATAATAAAAGCCCCTAGCTGGGGCTCTAGGCTCAGTTATCAAGAGGACTGGTGAGCCTGAGAAGGAAATACATCAGGACCTAAGAATTCTTCTTGGAAAAAATTCCGTGAGAAGAATCAAGATAAGTGAATTTCATTCAGCACAAATAGATCAATTTTTGAGAAGTAGAAAACATACATAAAATACACCATGATGTATATCTAGTTATATTTTAGGCCAATTTTATCTATAGAATAACCTGTGATAGCCATCCTTTCTGATCTGAATGCATACATTTATTAAGTACATAGCAAGCAAGGAATGGAAGTGCGAGCAGTAGCTAAACAGCAGAACATCAGATCAGGCGTTTATATCATACAGCAGGAGCAACTAGGAAATCTTCCTGAGAATAACAGCTGGAAACCTCTGAACACTGAAGAGGGTCCCATGAAGAATGCCTTAATCCTCAGATGAGGTGCCTGAATAAAAACAAATAACAAGTGGCGATAGATTATCATCATGAAATCAGGGCATAGAACAGCAAAAATGACTGGAGAAGGTATGCTGAAAGTCATGCTAGAGTTTCCAATTGAGAAATCTCTGGATAAAGCAGAATTGTCTCTCTGTGGGTCCACCTCCAATGCCCCATTGCCACAGCAATCATTTTTATACTGTAAGATAAGCAACAGTAACCTCTGTAAGAAATGGTTTACTGTACATCGTTCCCAAGGGCACAACGGTTTTAGCCAATTTTCTCACTTTCTACTCTCAAGGGTACAGTGCATTTACAGGTGAGCTATTTACTGTTGCTCTTTTCCTCTTTGTCATAGGGCTATGAAACTAGTCAATCCTCTCAAAGTGTCTGTATTAGTTACTTTTCTGTTGCTGTGATAAACTGCCATGACCAAAAGCAGCTTGTGGAAAAAAATAATTTATTTTGACTTATGGTTTCATAGAGGATAAGAATTCATTATGGCAAGCATCATGAAAGCATGTGGCAGACACTGGGTAAATAGTACAAATCGGAGTGGTCACATTCTCAAGGCCAAACAAAACCCAGAGAGCAAACTGGATTAGGAGTGAGGCTTTGAACTCTTGTCTACTTCTTCCAGCAAGGTCACAACTCCCTATAAGTTGCTCCCACCCAAAACACAACCATCAAACTGTATACTAAGTGTTTAAGTACACAAGAGTATGAGAGACATTTCTCATTCAAGCTACCAGAGTTCTCTCCCTGGCCTCCATAGGCTCATAGCCATATCATAATGCAAAATGCATTAAGTTTACCTGCAAATGTTCTCTACAATTTTTATCATTTTCAACACTCTCCAAAGTCTCTTCTGAGATGCAAGGACATTTCTTTTTAAAGATTTATTTATTTTCATGTCAAGTGCATGAGTATTATTCTTGCATATGCTAAGTACAATGCTTGTGTGCCCAGTGACCACTGGGTCTAAGAAAGGGTACATGGAATTATGGGTGTTTGTAAGTAGTTACATGGATGATGAGACAACCAACCCTGTTCTCCACAAAAGCAGCAATAGTTCTCTTAACCACCGACTCTGCTCTTCAACCGCATCCAGGCAATCTCTTAACTGTAGCTCCCATAAAATCAAATATCAAATTATATACTTCCAACATACAATGACATTAACATTCCGAAATGGAGGGATAGGCACACAGTGAGCAAATATTGGATCAAAGCAAGACCAAAACCCAGCTGGGAAAATATCAAACGCTTCAGCTCCATGATCAATGTCTGAAAATTTAGTTCCCAATGGCTTAAATGAGGTAGCCCCACAAGTGTAGCTGCCTGCGACATATATCACTCTCTTTGACTAGTGAAACTCACAGCATGCAGCCTCTCTTGCAGATGTCTCAGGGATCTGGCATTTCCAGCAACATTGACCTCATTTTTCACAACTCCACAAACAACCTCTCATGGCCTCCTGCCTTCTCGGGGCCTTCACTCACCGACTCCGCTGTCACACCTTGTCTGACCTTAGTGCCTCACTTAAACCGGAGCAGAATCCACGAACCCTTTTCACTCTTGCATCTTTCATACCTCCAAAGCCATACCAGTGTGGATAGCTGCCAAATTCAGCAACCCGCTTTGGGTGGCATCTGACTTTTTAAATACCATATTTCTAGCAGCTTCTATTTACTTTCTAGAAGCTGAAAACTCGTTGGGCCCTTTCATAATTTGCAAGCTTAGCTTGGTGGGGTCTTGCCCTGAGAATATCCTGGCTATTTTTTCTCCAGGAATCTATCTGGAGGTTTCTCATTGGACTGTAAACCTCCTACTGCTGTTTTTCTCTCCAAACTGCACATTTTGATTCTTTCTGCTCCACTTGCTCTTTTTATTTGTAGACCTACATTAACATTATGAGTATGGTTAATGATAACAACCATGTTTGATGTTTGATTGTCTTGAAATTTCCCCATGTGGAGGAAAGTAGTCCATTTCGTTTAAGTTTAAACTCATGTAAGTTCTTCGGATATGGGAATAAGGAATCCAGATTCTTTGTCAAAATATCGCGTGAATAACCTTTTGACTTGTTGCTAGTATTTAGACCCCTGAAAATTCTGAAGCTTTGCCTCTATAGTCTTTTTTTTACATTAAATTTTATTTTATTTTTTTTCCATACATTGTTTTGTTTTATTTTTTCCATTCAAGAACATAATTAAAGAAATAAAATTTTTTTTTCCTTTCTTCCCCTTCTCCCGGTCCCCTCCCACTACCCCCCCACCCCTCCTCCCTCCCCCTTCTTCCTTGAAAGAGGGCATGGTGCCCTGCCCTGTTGGAAGTCCAAGGCCCACCCCCATCC
>PVIU01020866.1:0-32918 GCA_004026605.1 Ondatra zibethicus | reverse complement strand
GAGAGAGAGAGAGAGAGAGAGAGAGAGAGAGAGAGAGAGAGAATATGTGTATATTTCTCTATTTTTACTCTACAGATCTCTTGTATATATATTAAGGCTTCCAGTTTAGTGTTTTTGTAGAATTCCTGGCTGTGGAAACAAGAGGTCTCTGCATCTTTATCTGTTTTATGTGCCTTTTCTTGGACTCTTTTTCTCCTATTTTCTTTTTTCTATTCTGACATATCAGTTTATGTTTTATCTTACTATATTTTATTTTATTATTATTATTTCCTAAAAGCCTGCTTGTTTTCTAATAGAGACAGAAAGGGAATGGATTTAGATGGAAGGACAGTTGAAGAAGGGAGGCTGTAATCAGGACACATTATGTAAGATAAAAAGCTATTTTCAGTAAAAGAAATAAAAATCAGAAAAAAGACATTAGATGCTTCTTAGCAAGAAAATTGAATACATGAGGGAAAGCAAGTGTTAACTGTCCATGTTTCTGCTTCTAAAATCAATTGATAAATTAATTTTTATTTCGTTACTAACAAGTTGTTGTTATAATACTAATGAGTATTCTAGAGAATCCCCCCCTTCCTTTATGTTCTGTGTAAAATGGATTTTTACCAAAAGAATTTAAATGTGTTTGTTTATCACCATGGTATCTCTAAAGACATTTGGTGCAATTGCTCATGTCTAAGAGACCTTTCAGAGCCTAAATAATCTTTCTATAAATTCAGGTAATGTGTTGAGGATTTTTATTGGGGTGGAGGTTGGAGATCTTTTGTTTTTCACTGCCTGGAGGAGTTAAAGTATAATTACTTTTAAGTTAATTTCAATTGAGATAACTCTGAGATAAAGATGCTGCAGGACCCAGGTTTAATAGACTCCAAAGCCTTTACAAGCTTGAGTTAAATCCACATTTAGTCCCAAGAAGATGAGAAAACTGTAAGATCCCAAGGCCTATCTCTGCCCTGTAGGAAAGACCTGCCATATCACTGGAAGGACCAAACAAGGTAAGCGCAGTCTGGTGTGCAAAATTTTCCTTTGAAGATTTTACCTCTAGGATGTGAGGCATATTCTAAAATATCAGCTCTTCCAACAATAGTCCTACCTCAAAAGATTGGCTAGAATTTTGTGAACTCTTAGACACACTGTGACTCCAAGGACATGCACTGAGATTTGGCACTAATTTTAATCCTATGAATTTGGCTGATGATAACTGTGATACTCACCCCTCCCTGTCCATTTCCAAGATGGCTCTAAAGATATCAGTGCTCAAGTAGTAAGTAATAGCATTGTCTCCAGAGGTGTGGGTCACTCCAAAGCAATTTTCCACAGCCCACCTGCCTGCTTCCAACTGATTCTCATGCGTGGGCTGGCTGAGAACTGCCGGCCCCATCAGCCTCAGGTTCTCCATTTACAAACGAATACTACCCCTTTGCTCACAATCTGTCGTAAGAATTAAAGCGAGAATGTGTCAAACAAATGCCTTCTGCAGTTTAGAAATGTAGCAAGAACTCTACATGCTCTCCCATTTAATTCCCTCCTTCCTACTAATGGATTGGACCCTGGAGCTCTTTTCCTACCAAGTGTTATTTGCTCTATAGGTTTCTTTGTTTACTGCTTCTCATTGAAACTGACCAAGGGTATTTGGCAGTGGTTCAACCTCAATCCATACAAGGAAGGCCATAGATTTTATAGCTGTAATGTCAAGCCTACAGCCTCTCTAGCCAGGTCTGGCTGTTAAGGGACTTCCTTCCCCTCGCATAGCTACATAGTACTGGGAGAGTACCCAGAAAAATTCCTCTTCTCCATTGCAATTTGTAGTAATTCGTGATGCATTGCCCCTTCGTTAGGATCTGCGGAGATGTCTTTACCGTTCTGGTTCTTGCTGGATGCTGCTTCTAGCCTGTAAGGTCAGCACTCAGGAGCCTCACAATAGTAGGTCCACTTCAAGAACCACCTAAGCACATAAAGAGTTCCAAAAGGAGAGAGAGACAAATAGACAGACAGATGGACAGACGGACAGAGGGAGAGAGAGAGAAAGGGATAGAGAGAGGAAAAGAGCTGGTGGGAGAAAACACATACCAAATGTGGACTGTGTTTTGCATATACTGGTAGGCAAATGCTGAAGAGGATACAGAGTGAGTCTCTTTTAAAGAAAATAAAAATAGAAAAGAAGGGAGAAATAGCAGGGGAGAGAAGATGGAAGGGAGAGAGAGGGGGAGGAAGAGAGGAGGAGAGGAAGGAAAGAAGGAAAGAAGGGAGGGAGGGGATTGAACTCAAATCTCCAGGTTTGAGAACTTTACAAATGTGTCTTTGGCTGACTTTCCAGGTGACCAGTACACATTAATATTAGCATACAGGAAAGAGCCCGCGGCAGTAGACAGACCCATCCGATTCTCTCCAATCCTAATATCCTATCAACTACAATTTCCATGGAGACCAGAGAGGCAGACAAAGCTACTATTGATGCCTTTTTCTGGGGGGTGGTGGCTATTGCTGTCTGTTGACAACTATACCACTCCTGTTTTCTAAATTTTTTTTTTTTTAGAAAATGCTTTGTCCTTGAAAGCATTTCTGCTTCCATGGGGTTTTAGGGCTGAACAGACTCTTACACAGCATCCAAACCGAAAGCATTTCTGCTTTCATGGTGTCTTTGGGCTAACAGGCTCTAACACAGCATTCAATCCAATCTCCTTTTTTGTAAGACAAGATGCAACTTTCTCCTTCTCCCTGGCTTTACCTAAGCATTGGGATAAATGCCTACAAACTCCTCCTTTCAAAGATAAAGAGTTTAGTCTTGCTGCCTCCACAAAGATGCTCCCTGAAACATCTTCCCCAGCCAGAGTTACTCCTCTCTAAACTACTCCTGGGACAAAACCTTTCTTTCCTTTACTCTAAAGCTTGAGAATGTGTGTGTCCCATGTCACAAAACAGGATAACAGTCCCTCATTGAGGAAAGCTTCTTATGGCATGCAGATTTCAAACACATAAGAAGAAAAAACAGAAAAACAAACAACCAAACGAAAAACCAAAAAGAGGTATTTCTATAGTGGATATACCAGATTTGGAAATGAGTTCCTTTGAAATGCATGGTGCTATTAGGGCCAAAAGTGAGATGCAGAAAAGTAAATGATTGCCAGAGACATGAGGTTGTTAACTGCAATCTCATACAGGTGACCCCAAGCTAACTGACTCACCAGTAGCCCAGGAAGTCTGCATGGTGCGTCATCATTGCCAAACGAGGAAGAACCAAGGGCGCTGGGGTCCCTGGAATTGCAATCCCCTCTACAGTCATAGCTTTGGAATTTTATAAAAGTACATCTATAGATACACGAAGCATTGGGCTTGTTTACTTAGCTTGGCTTCCTATTATTATTGCTTTCATTTTTATTGCGAAGTGTTTTTATGTTTCTGAAGCTTGATTCATTAAGTAATTGCCATCATCCTATCTGGGTCACTGGTCATATTTATTGCAAAAGAAAAATACAAATCATTATTTCGAGAGCACATGCCACATATTTGCCAAGTCCTAAACTTCTCAACCTCTCTTATTTTGTTCAGAGCTGATTCGTTCCAAGGAACAGCACATTCCCCAGAGGTAACCAAACTGAAGCAGGACGGAACAGGGATAGGTCTCAGCAGATAAGTCTATGGATTTTGGAGGGTTTTGTTTGCTTTTTAGAGGTCACTGTGTGTGGTTTGTTTTGTTTTTGTTTGTTGTTTTGTCTTGTTTGGGGGGAGGCTGCCATTTTCTGTCCTTAGCATGTTAAGTTCAGTTTCCTCAACATCACTAAAAGGTTTTAGAACTAAACCTGCAGCTGATATGGATAAAAATCACCCTAAGTCTAAATCATGGGAGAATTTACACAGACACAAACATACTTCCCTTCCCTATTCTGCACAAAAAAGTATCTCATTATTCTTGATTATTCTTTTCCCTTTAAAAGAAACATAAATAAAACATTGCAAGGAGAATGAATCACATCATTGACTTAAGCTGTCCCACCCTTAAGAAGAAAATACAGTGTACAAAGTCACGGGTGCCTGCAGCATGAGTGTAGAAAGTGTCCCTGCTTATAAATAATACATACGGTGTGATGCTCCTTGTCACTTCCTGGTTTTTATTTCCATCCCTTTCATAGCGCGTGCATGGAAATGTCTAGATTATCCTTTTATAATTGTGTTTCCTGCGTGGCTATTCTGAAAACTCATGCAATGAACAATCCCGGTTCTTAAAAGCCGAGCGTTATGTGACGCTCTCAAATGAGTGGGAAGAGTGGAACTTCTCACCTTCAACCTTGACCTTTCCTTAGACTAGTGTGTAGGCTCAAGAAGAGGAGAAAGAAGGCACATTTACCAAGGATGTGACGCCATGCATAAAGGGTTAGAGGTTTCACATGGAGATCCCATTTTTGCTCACACTACCGCGGAAGGCCAAAATGATTATGCTCCCTTACCAGATAAGGAACAAAGGCTCAGAGATATAAAATGATGTACTGAGATTATGAAACAGTAAGTGTAGCTGATAGGTTAAAATAGATATTGGCCTCCATAATTCAAAGGCGGTGTGTTCTTTCAACGCTGTTAAAAGGTGAACATGTTCTTCTTTGCAAAGAAATCATAGGTTGAGTACATCTGTTATCTTCGGGAATTTTTTTTTCTTTTTTGCCTATTGTCTGTTCTTGTGACAAACCCTGTCTCATTTGATTTTCCAGAAAGAGAATTAGAATGTTGGAACTGTGCTTCCCTGAAACTCAGTAAAGTCTCTTTTGAGAACCCCTAAACTTAAATGATAATGACCAGGTGCATATGGAGCCCAGTTAATGTCCCTAATAAGGCAAAATCAAGATAGTGCCACCTAAAATCATCCCGTGAAAACCTAGTGAGAAATTCAGAAATGCATTTGCAAAGAGAGTATGGGTTGGGCTTATAGGAAATGTATGGAATGACACTAAACAGGACCTTCTTGGTACCACAGTCACTTTCTGTCCTCAGGAGCCTAAGCACAGGCCAATACTCTTGGTGTTCGTTGGCTATCTCTTGGCCATGTTACTGCTTGGACAGCTGATGACACCAGAACCTGGAATATCTCCCATCCTAATACACGAGAGCCTCCCTAAGTGCTGGGCCAGGAGAGGATGTCTAGTTGGAAGCCTCAAGGTAAAAGCAAAGGAATTCTCACATGCAGGCCCTATTTGCGTTTGCTTTTAAGATGTATCCTTTGACATCTTGGTAATTTTCCAGGATCCTGCAGGTGCCTAGTATAAATACCACAGGGACTATAAACTCTGAAATCCACATGACCTAATTTAGCATCCCCAATAAACAACGCACTAATTAAATGAACCTGAGTCTCTATGACCTCATTTGTCGACCAGGAATAATACAACCTACCTTACCACATTGTTTGGAGGATTAGAGATAATGGACATAAAATACCTGGAAGATGCTTAGGCAAGAGCCTGCCATCCTTGGTTAGTTGTTTCAGCCTTAAACACCACTTAGACACGAAATCTGAAGCATTTAGGAGGATATTGGAGGCTCACCCCAGCAGCTCCCCCGGTGCATGCTCCAACATTCCTGGTGGATACAGCTTGAACACTTTCTGCTTTGAAAGGCTGAGCCCACTAGAGGATCATAAAGCAAAAATAATGAATTTGTTTTCAGCTATGTGGAGATTTACAAAACAATCAAGGAACATTATTCAGACAAACTCAGACGCCAAGAAGGAAAATCTGGATGAGTTTGGAGCAAGGGAGGGCTATTAAGTCAAGACGCGACCACCTAGGGAATGAAGTACAATGAACTTTGGAAGAAAACATGAATTTACTGTCATGAAGCAACAAATTAACAGCACAGTTCAATTCATGAGTATTTAGCTGCTCTGGAAGTCTCACTGATCATAGTTTGAAGGAATAAATTTGGAAACTTCATTTGTTTACTTTACTAAAGAAACAAGATCAAAATGTGGAAAGATTTCATCAAATAGTCAAAGGTTGTCTTTATCATTTTATTTGTGTGTGTGTGAGAGAGAGAGAGGGTGTGTAAAGGTGTAAAGGTGTGCAGTGCCACAGAGGCCAAAAGAGGGTGCTAACTCCCCTGTAGGTGGAGTTATTGGCAGTTGTGAGCTGTCCAAAGTGGATGCTGGGAACCCAGCTTGGGTCCTCTGCAAGAACAGTATGTATCTTAACTGCGGAGGCATCTTCCCAGCTTCTATCATTTGATTTTAAATAAATCGTTTTGTGCCATCCATATCTTCTTGCTCTATTCAACTTAGAAAGTATGGTGCTGGGGATATTGAGTTCATTGTAAAGAACAACAGCAACAAAAAACAACCTCAACAGGCATCCTGGGTGGGTACAGCTACTCAGCTGGGCCCAAAAGAAACCACATCAAGAACACTTGTAAGGGAACACTGGTGGCATGTGCCCCACAACCAACTCCCTTAGCCCCAAGGCTGAGAAAGATGCTGCCTAAGAAGCCCATCTTAACATGAGATTGCACCCACACCACTGCGTGGAATAACACTTCACAGACTAAGCAGAGGTTAAAACACTGGAACCCTAGCTCTGGTGACACAGCTAGTGACTGACCCAGCTGGATAAGAGCAGCTCTCACCCCTCATCACAGAAGTTGGTTTTTGCCACAGATGGAGAGAATTAAAGAGATTCACAGCTGGTCAAAATGCAGAGAACAAATAACGCTGGGATACCCAACCCTAACCGATACATGCTCTACAATGCAAGCTCTACACTTTGGCTCAGAAAACAACCATGGGAGAGTGGATGGCATGATTGTAAGAGCCAGAGGACCAGAACATGTGCTGCTCGAGAGTGTCCCACAGGCTAGGCAAGAGGAGTGCACTTGGGAAATCGCAGCAATATGCTCACCTAGGCAAGACCGGCATATGACACCAGTTGACATGGCAATATGGAAGGGGGAAGTTGCACATGGTCCTACCCAGAGGTGGAGAGCTATGCAGATGGTCAGCAACTGCTGAGAGAGGAGAATCAGTTTCCTCCAGGGAGGAGCTCCCATATAGGCTACCTAATTCCAGTGATCAATCCTAGACACACATACACATGGGCAAGTTAAATGGACTTAATAGGATGAGAGTGTCTGTGTGTGTGTGAGAGAGAGAGAGAGAGAAAGAGAGAGAGAGAGAGAGGAGAAGAAGTTATAAACTTGGGAGGCAACATGGGAGGAGTTGTGGATAAGGGGGGGCAGTAGGGATGTAGACGCCGTGCTCATGTATGAAGTTTTCAAAAACAACTGGAGTCATCTGTAAGTACAAAGATCTGTTTCATCTTTGTCAGGAAATAGGTTTCAGTTAAGGAGTATCAGCACTTGAAAGGAACTAAAGTAACCATTTCTGAAGAAAAAACGAAACTGGCCAAATCATGTAAAGATTCTGAATTTGTGTCATGTAGAATTTGTCCACCATTGTGACAGTGTTAAGGGAACTCAAAGCAGAGCTAAGCAACTCACACCAGTGAAATAAGCTGTCTCAAGTATATAACTAATTGTTTCTCTTCAGTTTTATTTTACATTTCTGCGTATGTGTGTGTATTTGCTGTGAGTGAGTCTGTATTCCCCTGGAGGCCAGAAGAGGGCGCTGAGGGCGCTGTATCCCTTAGAGCTGGAGCCACAGGCAGTTGTGACCAGCCTGAAGTGAGTGCTGGGAACTGAGCGCAGGTACCCTGAAGAGCAGCCAGTGCTCTTAACCAGTGAGCCATCTCTCCAGCCCCCGTCGGTGGTTTCTTGTGCACAGGAAAAGAAATTTGGAAATGTGAGCATCACTTTGAACATATATTCTTCATTCTTAACAAAATGCCAAGCTGGTGCTATAAAGTAATGACGGTAGCGCACATGAGGCCGGGGCTTTGATTTCAGCACTGCGATCGAGCCGGAACACACAGACAAACAAAAATCAGAACAAATTCTACAAAGGAAAAGTAAAAAGGAAGGAAAAAAGAAAACAGACTATCAAATGTCAACGTGTTTTTAGTCTGAAAGGGAAGATCGGTGTTATGAATATAATACCTCTTGTAGAGGCCATTGTAAAGAGCAAAGGGAATAATGAATGTGAATGGCTTTGAAAACTAAAGAAAAGTTTATACACTGAAGATTCCATGGGGCCAAGAGACAATATGGACATATGAATCAGGCTCAGCATAACAATGAGGACAGCGGAGCTCAGAGCTGATTTCATATGCTTATGAAAGATGAAACATGTCTGCATAGGACCAACTCCCCAGCTCACGGGAGTCCACAAATGGCAGAGAGGCAAGAAAAGTCTGCTGTCTTTATAAGGACATTAATCCTGTCCTTGGAGGCTCTGCCCTGCTAGCCTAGTTAGCTCCCAAAGGCCCAATCTCCTCCCACTACTTCCGGGATGGAGTTTCAGCGTGGGAACTTGGATGGGAGACACAAACCTTCAGATTCTTGCATCTCTCCTTTCCTTCACCAAGACTCTTCTTTATCTCACAGGTGACTCTTTCCCACCCATTCACCGCTGGATTCTTTCCCTGTCTCCATAACTTCCGCATAAGATTGACCGTACCCGACTCAGTTATAAACGAAGAAAAAACAGTTGAGTTTATCGATGGAAAAACACAACTGCTGGCTGCCGGTCAAGGATGAGTGGAGCATGGTCGCACACATCTGCAATTCCAGAGTGTGGGCGGCAGAGCCAGCGGCAGCGTGAGTTCTCTGTGGAGCCAGCCTGGGCTACATAGATCCGCTCAGATCTTTAGAGGGTGTGGAGGCAGACAGCACACGGCAAAACAGCCTGTAGATAAAGGGTGACCAGAAGTGCAGGACTTGTTGCCACAAGGCAAAACACAGTGTGGACCAGAAGACTCCCTCTCTTACCTCCTGACCCATGCACGGTTCCTCTTGAGATCAGAGCAATATATAGTGCTTTCTGCCAATGGACAGTGGGGACCATATTTGTATGCCAAGCTGATAAGATGATAGATAATATGTTTAATTATTTGGGAAGTTTTCCCTAATATTAATCTGAATCCATTCTTCAGTCATTCTTGTATTTTTGGATCAGGGCATACCATATACCCTGTAAATACAGCCGAAGTAACTCTTAGAGCCATCAGTGGTACTTAGCTTGCCTTGCTTGACTTTACACTTTATAAAATAAAGAAGCACACTGGATGGCTTTCGTCATGGCCCTCAGTCTCCAGCCCCACTGCCGGGCTTGCCCGCTCTATTTGCTATGTGAGTCGGATTCACACACTAGGGTCACCTTTTGGCTCCTGTGAACTTTTTCCGGTTTGCAAACTCAGCTTCAGAGTTTTCAAAGCCCTTTCCCACACACTTGCCCCACAGGAAAGTAATGTAAGCTATTAGCACTCTCTCCGTTCAACTAGGAAGTGTGGGTTCAGGGGGGTTAAAGAGTGTTCTCTGAGAGTTACCGCATAATTAGTACATGGTGGATCCAGAAGCAATCGTTTTAGCCATAAAACACTGCCTTCCCCTTAAAAATGAGGAATAAATGTATCTCAAACACCTCTCTCTCTACTGCTTTCAGTGTTCATGCACAGTTCCAGAATATTAAGAGGCATAATAAAGGATGGAGTAATTGTAAGAGAAAAGAACATTGTTATGATTGTTGGCTCGATGTCTTCGATGAAGCCAAATCACACACTGTGAATAATTTGTAGCAATGTCCCAGGCAAACACATTATGAGAACTATAAAAATGATGTATTGATATCTTAATTACTCAGGCATGTGTTCTTTGTGGACAGAGTCCCAGGCCTAGCCGGCTACCTTTGCTTATCTTCAGCTCGCAAGTGCCATTGTCTCCACTCAGAGAAAGGCAGAAACAGAAGAGAAGATCAGGGCAGTGACTTGGTTCGCCACTGAAAGGCCATCCCTGAGGACTTCAGCTTTCTGGGCCCAGGGTGGCATCAAATGGCTTTTATCACCCATTGAAGACAAAGCTAGTTCCTTTGTGGAGATGACTTAACTTTTTGAAATTAAAGCTCATTCAAGAGTGCAAAAATTACTTTTTAAATAAAATATGAATGCTTTGGAAAAGTATGCTCCAAAGCATTCACTTGCCAAGATCAGGTGAGGGGAAGCCTTTGAAGATACAAACCCCAAAGAAGTGAAGTCGTTTGTCACCACCGTAGCTTGGAAATGCTGGCCCACATTCCTAACAAAAAGCAGACTGTCTTGGATTTAGGTTTACATCTCTCCGAACATTGAAGCCCCTGGTTACCTGTCTTGATGCTAGACCATTCCAGTCTATGAACCTTCCCATCCTATTGCAAAAGATAGGCAATCTCAGCACCAGGCTGAGCTCCAGGAATCCAGTTGGAGCGAGGGAAGAGGGATTACGTGAGCAAGGAGGTCAAGATCATGGTGGGGAAGTCTACAGAGACAGCTGACCCAAGCTCGTGGAAACTCATGAACTCTAGGCCAACAGCTGTGGAGCCTGCATAGGACCAAATGAGGCCCTCTGCATGTGGGTGACAGTCGCATAGCTTGGTCTGTTTGTGGGGCCTCTGGCAGTGGGACCAGGATGTGGGGTAGCTTTTTAGAGCTCATTCCCTATGGGTCCGATACCTTGCTCAGACTTGATGCAGTTTGGTCCCACTTCAGCTGAATGTGCCAGGCTTTATGGACTCCCCATGGGAGGCCTGACCCACTGGGAGGAGTGGATGGGAGGTGGGTGTGGTAGGGGGATATGCAAGAGGGGATGGGAGGAGAGGTGGGAGGGAAAAGTATGGTTGGAATGTAAATGAATAAAATTAAAAAATAAATTAAAAAAGATGGGCGGTATCTATACTAAACAGATGCTATGTGCAGCACCTCCTGTTCCCATTACCAGTGGAAATTCAGCCCTTGTGGAACTTAAAGTCATAGGAATTTAGTCTCCGAATGAGTGGCTCCTATGTCACCCGAGCAAGCTTCATGGGAATAATCGATTTAATTATAAAATATGACAATTGGGGCTGGAGACATGGTCTGGAGGTTAAGAGCATGCACTGCTATTGAAGGAGACCTGGGATTGATTCCCAGAACCTGCGTGATGACTCACACCCGCCTGTAGCTCCAGTTCCAGGAGAAGCCAGTGTCTCCTCTGACCTTCACAGGCTCCTGCAAGTATTGGTACTCATGAACTTGTGCAAGCACACACACGTGCAAACATGAAAATAAATAAATAAAATTCTGAAATATGAAAGTGCTTAAAATGTTTATTAGACTTTACGAAATTGAAGGTCAGAAAATAATTGCCTTGAAGAGCCTCCACAGTGCCACTACAATATTTTTGCGACTGTATTCATTTTTGTTTTGTGTGCACTAGTGTTGGCTTGCATGTGTCTGTGCACCACAAGTGTGCAATGCCCATGGAGGCCAGAAGAGGGCATCAGATCCCCTAGGACTGTAGTTACAGTTGCTTGTGGGCGGCCATGATGGTGCTGGGAGTTGAATCTGGATCCTCTAGAAGAGCAGCCAGTGTTCTGAACCACTGAGTTGCCTCTCAAGCCCCTACAATGCCATCTTAATGAAAAGATGATGTGTCATAAGCCATGCTGGGTAGACTACGAAGAAAAACAAAAGGCTTATTTTTATTTAGAAAACCTGCAAGCTTCCTGGAAAGTCCACCATATGACCACCACTTCTTAATGGTGTAATCCACGAAATCACTTCGGGTAGAATGACTTAGTGCATATCTTTCCATGACTTCCTATATATCCGCTAGGTGTAGCTATGTAGATAGGGAAGAGGCACGAAGGCAATACAGGCTTCAGGCTTTGTCCACTTAGTCGGCTTAGATGTAGTCTTCCCCAAGACATGAGGGAAAAGCTCTTTAAAGAAAAGCACTTTCGCACTTGGAGCCCCTGCTGCAAATGAGCAGCAATGTGTGGGTGCTTTGCTCCGGATCTAAATTTCTGTTCATGAAATGATGCAATACAAGCATGCCAGGCCAGCCAGAACTCATGGTTCTACTCAGTGGGTAAAGATGATGATAGTCAAGGCTGACAACCTGAGTTCCAGCCCTGGGTCCCACGTCGTGGAGGGAGAAAGGTAATTTCTGGAAATTATCATTGGACCTCTACGTACAAGTGTGCCCACACATAAAGCATATACATGCACACACCAAACAAATTAAAAAGTAATCAAAATCACACAAAAAAATGATATACATTTAAATAAGGCATTGCTTACTGTGCTATTTGTTTTTGCTATTTTGTTTTGTTTTGGTTTTTTTTTTCGCTTTTTCATTTTGTGTGGAGAGGTATGCTCACATGGGGGTGGGTGGGTGTGTGTGTGATGTGTAGTTTTTGCATGGGTGGTGACCTCCCATTCTAGCACATGTACAACTAGAGGTCTCTTTTAATTCTCTGCACCGTCTCTGTTGGGCCAGAGTCTCTCACTGAACCTGGCCCTCTCAGACTAGTCTGGCTAGCTGGCCACTAGCTCCTGGGATCCATGCTTCAGCTCCGAGGTCACAGACATGTGACACCACACCTATCTTCTATATGGATGTTGGGGGTCCAAATTCAGGTCCCTGTGCTTGAGCAATAAGCAAGCTACCCCCAGAGTTTCTCCCCAGCCTCTGAATCACTCTTTGAAAAGGCATTTATTACAATTAAACGACACAAAAAGCAGACTCAAATCCTTGCAGAGCTTGGACTGTCCTGATTAAAAATCCTTGCACTCAATGATGAAGAAAGGTTTACCTCTGAAATCCTGAGTCTGTGTTCCCTGAATGAATGGTGCACTTATTATCGGGCAAAATCAGAGGAGGTTCAGCTGTCGTGGACAAACGCACGCCAACCTCGGCGTGGAATCTTCATTGAGATGGGCAGAGGTTTTGACTGGCCCCTGGAAATTTTATGGTCTGCCTTGGCATAGTTAATTTCAGGGTTTCTTTAGTGCAATGTGAGTGTTTTTAGTCTTTTATGAGTCCCATAGCTGACTACTGCAATGAGCTTTGGGGTGGGGTGGACATAGTCGTTTTATAGCAATAAAGGATTATCTTGTGAAAATCTGTTCCTTCCTTACTTATTTTTTTACTGTTCCCCAACACTGACTCAAATTTACAAGCACTCATTTAGGCCTCTCTTAAATCTGTTCTGGGAAAGATTAACTTCAAACACAGACATTGTAATGTGTGTATAACGCACAGGTCTGCTGGCAAGCCATTTTCCTGTCTTCTCGGAGTCGGCCACATCCAATTCCTACCGTGGGAAGGAAACACTTTGAAAGGCGATAAATTAAATGTCTCATGCCTTTGTAATACGAACTCAGAAAAGAGCTGTGATATTTACTTCTAACTAGTAGTAGGATAGGCTAAAGTTATGGTTGTATATTTTAGTATTTACCTTTTGAGGAGGAAGATGTAAAGACAAAGTGGCTTGCTGGTCATTTTAACAACTCACTCTCAGCCATCACTGTAGGGAAAGGCAGAAAGGAAAAATATATGATGGTAGTCATGGTACATGCTTATAATTCCTGTACTTAGAAAGGGGGTGGCAAGGCCATCTGAGCACAAGGGCATCCCCAGCCACAGGATGAGTTCAAGACTATGCAGGTCTCCATGGAATCTTATCTTAAGAGGAAGGGAGATGAAACCTAGCTTCCTAAATTCAGAAAAGCCTCCATCTAATCCATTCAAGATAGAACAAATTCACTTCTAGAAATACTACCAAGCACCTAATATCCACACAGCATGAGCTAAATGTCATCAAACAATACTTCCCAAAGTTAGCTGAACTTCCAGCAACAGAATAAAGAAAACTAACTCTTGAAACTGGAGGGAGACTTACTTTCCTTGGACGCGATGGGCTAGTTTATCCCTCCGTAACAAACATCCCCACCGTTGGCTTAAGTGCTTTTTGAACTTTTTTTCCCACCTTCTATTTCTTGTCCATCATAAGTTTCCTGGAGAGTCTACTTAGAGTTTTTAATACTCCAAAATCCCAGCTGGTGGAAAAGTCACTGTTAGATCTATTGTAAATTACTTTGGCAAAAGGCTGCATGTTCTGGAAGCCTTTGTATCCAACATGATTATCTGCAGGCAAAGTACCAACAACCTAAGGAAGACAAGTCATCTTCCTGCCTAGCAGAAGAGAGCAAGCCCTCTGTGGGTACCACTTACCCCTTCCATCACTCCATCTGAAAACTATTCAGATTGGTCCCCTAAACTCATGGATACAACAGTAGCGTTCTAAAATACTGCCAAAGGAATTGACAAGCAAAACAAAACTTTCTGCTCCAGCTCTGTGGGCATACAACGTTCAAATCATGAGGGACCTTTTTAGACATTGCAGAGTTTTAGTCTTTCTCTTAAACGCAGGAGCAAAGCCATGGAGAATATTCAGACTAGCCTGATCAGACTTTGCCTTTGAGAACATCATTTTGTTTGCCGCGAAGGAGTGAGTTTAGATTGCACAGTGCCCTTTAAACCAAGAGATCAGTTAAAAAGCTAAGAAAATCCAGAGAGGATGACAAAGTCCAGTCTGGCTAAAATAGATGGCTTTGAGAAAGTAAAGTTAAAAAAAAAAAGACTTAGTGAGTAAATATGGAGGTTCAGGAAGGAATCTAGAATGTTCCTATGTTCTGGTTTGGTTAAGACAGCATAAAGATCATAAATGTGTTGTTGATTAAAGCAGGGGCAGGGACAAGGAGATGGCTCAGAGAGTAACAGGCTTATCGCACAAGGATGAGGACCACCTGAGGTGGATATCCAGAAGCCAGATAAAAAAAAACAGCGCTGGGACATGCACTGGGGAGTCAGAGGTAAGGGGGGCCCCAGAACCTTCCTGGCCATCCCGTCTAGTTAGAACAGTAACTGTGAGGCTAAGTGAAAAACCTGTCTCCAAAGCCAAACAGAAAAACCAAGATGGATGCTTCGGAGGAATCACTGTTGTGAGCCACAGGCCTCCACATGCACATGTGCAAAGCTAAAAAATAGGAAGAGATAGACAGAGGACTTGGTTGTAGCCGTGTTGAGTTAGACATGTGTGGTAAACGTGCTTAGTGAGATACCAAAAGGCCTTGGGAAAACATTTCTGTCCCTGTTTGAAATCACTACGGTCCAAGTGAGACTTAGCAGATTCTTCAGGCTGGCCTCCCACCTCCGTGATTTAGGCATGGACACATCACACAAGACGGTCCAATCTAAGCTCTCCCTGGAGTCTTTCCCCCACCTCAACTTTGAGGGAAGATACTTGGGTTTTTCACTACAATCTCACTGAACAGGCTAGTCAAAAGCTGGGTAACCGCACACAGTTAGAAAGGTCACAATAGGAGATGTCTGAAAAGGAGCCCATGGGCAGAAAAAGGCAAGGTACCCAACAACAACATGCAGAATGTCTCCCCACTTACAAAAAGCAAATGATGCGAGTTCTGCTTAAGCTATGCTTAATCAGCCTTCTGTCACTTGCATTTAAGAAGAGCTTGTCCACAGTGGGTATAGGACACGTCAAAAGAGTGATCTAGAATTGCTGTTAAGTAACTGAGGCTTTGGCGGCCATTCGAGCAACTATTTGATATGGGAAGGAGAATTTCTATTGGAGGAATATCCAGCTAGATCCCCAAACTTCCTCTTGATCCTGAGAGTCTATAGAGATGTATTGAGAAAGTGTCTTTCTCCCTTCTGATGGTGAACCCTGGAGCAGCCCTGTTTCTCCCCTGCATTAATGCTGAGTTTAGGAGCTCCTTCATATCTTCATAGTGGGGAATGTAGAAAGAGGAAAGAAAGACGTAGGGAGATACTGCTCACAACAGAATGCACACTAACCTAACCCCAGTCCTAGGAAACAGAACAAGCAATCCGTCCCGTTTTTATTGGTTCCAGTTAACTTGAGAATATCAGTCCCACACAGACTGGTGTATAAAGAGTGATTTCTCAATGGATGCAAGAAATTAATAGACACGAAAGAATACTGATACAAACAAATGTGAGTTAAGGGGAAAGGCCCTTTCCACCAAGCCTTATGGCATAAGTGTGCTCCTTAGGATCTGCAAGGTGGGTGGAAAGGTGGGAGTCAGAGAACTGACTCCTGCAAGGTTTTCTCCAACCTTCAAAAGCACACTGTGTCGTGTATTCCTACACGGATACATCATACACCCACAATATAACATAATATCATAAAATGATTTCTAAAAGATCCAGTGTGCCAGCAAGCCATCATTCAAACCTCAGCATGCCAGGTGGCCAAGTGAATTGGCAAGCTTCTCAAATGTAGCCTGTACTGGAGACTCGACTTTCCCAGCCTTATGGTGTGTGTGTGTGTGTGTGTGTGTGTGTGTGTGTGAGCTGTCTCTTCCCACAGGTCATACACCCTTCCGAGGGTTGAATCTCTGCTTTATTCATGGTGAGGTGTCTTTTCTTTAAATAACATCTCTCCCCAGTATCTAGTCAGAGCTTTGCTCTCCATAAACACTAACTGAGCATCTACCAAAAGCATGAAAATGTAAAGCCCAGAATCTTCTAGAATATTCAAAATCAGATGTGCTTATCAGAAAAAGAAATCACACAGATGTTCTTGTAACAAGCAGAATCCAAATTAGCCATTCACGGTTTCTGCTGATCATATCAGAATCATGGTCTCTGGGTATCATCAGCATCACCTCTTCTGGCAGGAAAAAAAAAGAGAGAAAGAGAGAGAGAATTGCCTTCAAAAGCACCATTGCCTCCCCTACCCCCAAGCAGTATTTAAACACCAAACCGCTTAAGAGGAAATAGAATCATTTAACTGCAGATGATTCCCTATTGTGAATCCTTTCCCGGTGAGTCCTCCTGCTGGCATTTCCCAGGAACCAGCCCTTGCTGGTGCGGAGGCTGTGGGGCCTAAGTAAAAAGCCTGCGTGACAGTCTTCCATGTCTTCACTAGCCCAAGGAAACAGAACGTGAACACCGGGCACCTCTGAGTCAACGCAGATATGCGCTGGGTTACACGCCTCCCACAGAGGGCACAGGAGCTGATTCAGAAAGCTCCTACTCATCAAGGGGAAGAGAACCAAGATAGCACCAAGCAGGCAAACTCACCCTTCCTTTAATAAATTTGTGTGTTTGAATCACAGCCCTGTGACACTCTGTTAGGAAAAAAAAAAAAGACAAAAGCAAATCAGCCACAATGTGGGAACTCTGGGACAATCTAAAGCGTCTCTGACTTATTTCACAAGTTATTCTTCCTTAGGGTCAGGTTGGTCTACCAGCAGGAGTAGCATCTTCCTCGTGCTCCTTTAGGTGTTTGTGTAAAGTACTCCAGGGGAAGAGCTAAAGTGGAGGTGTCTGGTAGTTAGGAGAGGAAGGCAAAGGAAGAGGATGGGAGTGCCAACAGGAAGAACCCTGGCATCCCTTGTGTTCACCAAAATGGAGGAGCCTTTATCAAACTCTGTAGTTTTAACATGCTTGCATCTCATATATAGACATCCATTTATGCCTGTTTTTAATATTTTTACTTCATAAAATTTGATGCCAAGCTGAGGAGATAACTCAATAATAAGACACTTAACGTTGTGTGTCCATGAGGCTATGATTCAGTCTCTAGGAGAACACACATACACAAAAGTTCGGGATGGGATGGGATAGGATAGGATAGGCTAGGATAGAATAGAGTGATACAAAGTTTTACTTTACTTGGCTGTAGTAAGGGCATGTCTGTAATCCCAGCACTTGAATGGCAGAGGCAAGAGGACCATCCTAAGTCTGAAGCCCCAGCCTACCACACAGAGGAAACTTCAGGCTAACCAGGACTTCGAAATAAGACCTGGGTTTCAAGTAAATGGAAGGAAAAAGCAGATTAGAGGGGCAGGGGAGAAAAAGAAGCAGGGGAGAAAAGAAGTGACCCAAAGGTAGTTCTTTGGTAGACCCAAAAGCTCTACCAAAGGATAATAAACACTCAGAGCATGGTCGCTGCCTGGAGTGAGGCTAAGAATTTGGGCTGTGGGGCTCGACACTCCCAGTGTCAGCCATCAGACCCTCCCCATGACTAGATCCAGGAATTTCAGCACACTGTAAGCCTGACAATGTACAATTTCCTCATTAGTTCACTGGAAGTCATAACACTACTCTTACTAGATCTCACTAAAGGTTAGATGAGATAACGTCTCTAGAAAGATTAGCAGGAACCGGCATCTGGTAACTGATCAATAAATGCTAGCTGGGATCACTGTGGAGAAAGTGGTGTGTTGAATGACTTCAGACAAGCAATGTGTGTGAAATTCTGTGCTCTCTGCCTAGAAACAGTTGACTGTGGCTCTCTTTGCTGCCCCTGCTCAAAATCATCAATGCCCAGCTCAGGGAACACAAATGGCCTGCAAGTGCCATTTAGTGGCTGTAATTGCTTTCTTGATTATAATTAGTTACAGTACTGTTGGCTTCACGTTTCCATTGCTAATGGACCCTTCAAAGTGGGCTGACATTTAGGATGGTTTGGAAGACTCAAAAACCTTACAACTTTCCACAGTGAGTCCCAAATGTTCAGAAGCTATAAATTACTTGGAAAACATACGCAGAGGGACGCACACATCGGGGTCTTTGTAAAAGGGCGTGCTGGATGTCACAGCACAGGCGTTAATTTATAAATGATCCCCCTTAGGCAAGGAAGGAACTTAATGTGATCTGAAGCCGGTGGATAACTAGTATTCTGAGAGTATCAGTATGGGATGTGTACAAAACCCTTCTTATGTGTGGAGCCATGGAGCAACACAACATTCAATCCTTACTGTACTCCATGCCTAGCCAAGCGCTTTACATATGTCATTTGACCATCATGAGCAGCCCATGAGATAAGAACTATTTTCATGCCCATTTTACAGATGAGGAAACTGAGACACACACACACACAGAGACTGATCTACTTGCTTGAGATTGCACAGCCAGCAATGGATCTGTCAATATTCAAAGCAGCTGTTTGATATGGTCCCTGGGATGTGCTATCATCACTGTGACCACAGGGAAAAGCTGTTAACATTTAAATAGAATTCCAGTCACTGAACTGCATTGTTAAAAACTGACAGTTACTGTGAATCAGTAGGCCCAAAAGGTGCTAAAAACATTCCCTCTGTTCACTTGGATCTGATGCTTGGGAGCCTGCAAATTACCTGAGAACAGACAGATTAGGGAGAAAGACGGGGTTTGCTCAAGTGTGTGAGTCAGTCAGCAACAAATAGCTCACAGAACACCAAGGTTGGATGTACGTCTGCATAAGGAAGGGGTGGTTTCTATGGCTTCTGTGGAACGTAGTATGGAAGGTTCAAAATGTTCCTTAATGCTCTAGGGGCAATGGGCAGCCTGTTTCCATGGCAGCTGAGTTTGAAAGGTCCTTGGAGAAAGGCTAATGACGATTTTCATGATACTCCAATGAATCAGATGAGATTCAATTCGGCATCTGTTCAGACAGATCACTTTAAGACAACCTTTACCCCAGTCTTGGGTGTGTGGCTAGGTCTCCACACCAACACAGTCACCTCTTAGGGGAAAAGAGCCGACATCTCATATTCTAAATCAGTCTGGAGCTGATTGTGGAGTACATGCCTACGGTCCCAGCACTTAGAATGCTGAGGCAGGAGGTTGACAGGCGTGAGTCACAATGGGTCACATAGTCAGTTCCGGTCTCAGAGAGCTAAACCAGTAGCACAAAGTTCAGATTAGCTTGAGCAATGTGCATTTGTTATGAGTTCCTAGTAACTGTGCTTACCAGTCATTTTCTGATCAAGCATTGTAACTACAGCAATATCGTGGTAATATAATATTTATTATAGGTAGCTCTTGGCCCTCAAGAAATGCCAAATAAATATTTGGTTAATGAATAAGTGAGTCACTGTAAATGTTAAGTTCCTTCATGCCAATATAATAGAAAGGTAGGTTTCAATACATATATTGCCATTGCTTACCCGAAATATTATTTTTGTTAAGTTAATGAGTGAATATTTTTGGTAGGGATTATACCAGAATTACTGGGAGTTTAAATACCTACAGGGAAAACCCAAGTTCTCTTACATGGTAGATATCAGTATTAGACAGCTAGTCTCAAATTTCCTTGGATTAATCTCACTGCTGTGTTTATATATCCCAGATACATGGATCTAGAGATTTCAAGCAGCCATGAAGCTACAAAGTCCGTTCCGGCCTTCAGTAAGCTGGGAACAAACGGTGTCATTTAAAGGTCTGTGTACCAGAGGATTTAGTAGACTCAGTATAATTGTGAATATCTGGGGACCAACAGCATCAAACACAGGACAAGACCGACTCTCCCTCAGCTCCCGCAGTCAGCCTGGAGGAGAGCGCACTAGACCCTGTTCTACCTTCCGGTTCTGTTCCAGCCCTGAGGACTCAATGGGCCCCCCCACACACACACTGGGTCAACCGTCAGTTCCCTGAGAAGCACTTACATCTAATATCCAAAGAAACATTGTATGTCCAGAAATCACTGAAGACTGAATCCACAGAGCACGTGGTAGAAACCCCAGTCCTTCTGGGTTCGTATCCTATCCCAGCTGGCTTTGCCATCGTCTCCAGCAAACTGCGGCTCTTCTGATAGCAATACTCCCTTAGGACGGAGTTGTAGTGCGTGCAGTTGGCTGGAAAGGGCCAATCAGCATGCCAGAGTGTAAATGAGGACAAGATTCTTGCCACCTTTGTGCTGTTCTTTGTGCTGTGTAGTGTGCTCCCAGAGTCCAGCCTGCTAGGGGAACCATGGTACAGGCTTGCTGAATATTAATTGAGTTAGTGAACGAATGAAACAAATTACTTCTCAAAAATGCTTCCTTTTAGCTTAATAGGTTTATGTTGGGAATTGAACCCAGGGCTACAAGCATGCTGAGCAACTATTCCGTGAACTGTGCTATGACCCCCCACGAGCCCTTTAAATGAATGAATTTGTTCAAAAAACATGTCTCTCTCAAGGCTGTATGGATCATTGTTAGCTCAGAAGTTTCCAAAGTCTGGTGCATGAAGTCTTAGCAGGTAGGGGCTGATAAATATATACATTGCTGGGCTCCACACACAGACATTCAGACTCAGTAGATCCACTCAGGACCCAGGAATCCACCTCGTTCATGTCAGATGGCTAGTGTTCTTTGGCAGATGGTCCCTGAGCCAGCTTTGATAAGTCTTAAGAATGGCATCCAAAAGAAAAGAAGGGGGTTAGAGGTGCCAAAGTCAATGCCGGCGACTCTCAGGCTGTGCCAAGGCCTGGCCCTCGTGGGGAGGCATAATTAGTGTGGGTAAAGTGATTTTATATCTTTGGGTGGAAAATCATCCAAGCATGCCAAAGATCAATATTGTGTTTCGTCTGAGATTCTCTGCTCGCTTTCTCCTGCCACACCTTTCAAACTGTGACGATGGGAACAATAACAAGCCTGCACTCTGGTTTCCTCAGCCCCTTCTTCTTATGCATCTCCTTAAAACCGGGAGTGCATGCTGCACAAAGCGGGAGCTTACAACCGCGAGCTGAAGACAGAACAGTAGATGCTTGTTCTTTGATCTTTCCCCATCATCATCCTTTCTTCCCTCTCTTTACCTCAAAAACAAGCTTTATGTGGAAAATTTCTGCTAAGAAGCCGAAGTGCCCCACATCTTTACCTGCCTCTCCACATTAAATCCCAGGAGTTGCAGGTAGGAACGAGAAACGAATGCTGAATGCTTTCGTTCCCATTATGCCTTCATCTCAGAAGGAAGCAACATGGGTCACAATACAAAAGGAAAAACTAATCTCAGGAGGGAGAAAGAAAACAAAAAAAAAGATGCCCCTGGTTTCCGCATCTCTTTATCAAAGATAACAGACGTGAGAGCCCTGACCACAGAATCGCCCTGAATCTCACTTGGGCCTGCTCCCCGCTGGCTGTGTGGCCTTAAAAACCATGTGAGTTCTCTGAGTATCCTTCATTGTCAGATGCTGCGCCTGATCTGAGAATCTGCCGTCCTGCCTGCCGCAAGTTAACCTTGATAAGCATGTGTGATTAAGTCCTGCTTTCAGAGTGGAACCCAAGCAGAGCCAACCGAAGAGAAACACGCGGGCAATTCTTATCTTCTACCAGAGGGAAGCACGACCAAAGAGCACTGGAGGGCCACGTCTGTCTGCTTTACGGGCTAATGAGGGTGTAATGAAGCTGCCATCGCAGGTCCAATTCAAGAACACTGAACACTCCTCTGCATTAAGCTCCGCCATCTTGGCTTCCTTTGCAAATAGTTGATTCCTGGTCAGGAGGGAAGGGTACTGGGGGCGGAGGAGCAAACGAATATTTCTGTTTCCGAATTCTTCCCTGTAAGCTCACTGAGTTGAAAGAAAGAATCTCAAGCTCCTTTCTTTTCTTTTCTAGTGCATTACAGATTAACAGATAACCAATAAAAAGACAACTAGAATTTATGGGGTCACTACAGAGGGACCATAGGAAATTTCAAAGCATAGTCTCCCAGCTCCTAGCATGCATTATCTACTTACTGAGGAAAAAAAAATCCACTAACATACCTGCAACATACGGGGAAAATGTTAACTGGTGTTCTTCGCTACAAATAGCCCTTGAGTGGAGAAAATGTCTTCAAAGAATCTAAGCTTTTTTGCGGTGAACAGAACAGGGGACCTGTGACTAAACCCGAGTTGGGAACACCATCTGACTATCTCCTCCCTCCTTGTCGCACTGTCTGAGAGCCAGATCAAACCAGCCTTTGCCAGGAAGGTTCTCACATGCTATTTGAGATTAAAGTCTTCTAAAAATCTGATTTTAAATCTCTCAAAGGGAAGTTGGCTTTTGAAAATGAGCCCTTTAACGTGTATTTTAGCATACTTTGTAGCACCTACAGAAATATTTTTCCATTGGGAAGGACAGCAAACAGAGATTGCTAATGATGAGACTGCATTGTGTTTGAAATTAGCTTTAAAAAAAGACAAATCCTCTGAGTTTTGTCTTTCCAGAGACTTTTTTTTAATAAACAAAAGGCAAGGTCCTGATAATGGAAAACTCATTCCAAGATATACAACTTAAGAGAAATATGGGAAAGAAATTATTTTTCTCCAAAATACTTTCCTTCCTTCTCCTTGTCTTAAATGGTCATTGCGGTAGGAATCTTTTTTTTTCTCCTGATGGAACAATAGACTCTTATTTCCACTAAATAAACTGTGCAAGCAGTTGAAAAAGATGTTTCTAATGGAAGACAGAGAGAGAGGGAGGGAGAGAGAGAGAACCTATTCTCTAACGAAACAAAACAACCACACAAACAAAAACCATGGTTTTTACTCAAATGGAGAAAGTCAAATGAGCTTCTACCATGCGTTTTCTATTTCAAAAGCACCTTTCTCACTTCCACATTGAAAGAAAGTACCAAACAGCTACCAAACAACTACCAGGTAAAGGTACCAGAGATCAGAAAGCAAGCACTTCTTGGCACCCGTGCCCCACTGTGCCACAGGCATAGATGGAGATAAACCAAGTCTTTCCTCAATTGGGAAGGTGTGTCTGCGTATCCCTGGATACAGGGCTTCCATTCAAGCTTTGTTGCCCAACAGGTGATCAAGACATTTGATCTCAAAATCTAGCTGGTCCCCGTCACGACGTAACAGGCAATGGTCTATTTAGTGAGGACCTACTATACAGTAGCTGACTAGACAATTTCAAATGCAGTTTTCACAATGTCCTACCCAGGCAGACACTGAGACCCAGCAGACAGAGAGACTGAGGACCAAGTGCTCAAAGATGAGTCTGATCACATGACCATAAATGCATCCAATACAGGAAACATTCTTTCTGGCTTGGTAATAACAGCACAACCCCCCCCCTTCCTTCCATGGCTCCTCATTCCCATCACCTCAGAGTGGTCACACTTCTCCAGGGCCTCACCGTCATGGAAAAAATGAAAACAGTTCACATGACTTGTTAATGACTTAATGTGTTATCTGTCCAAGGACCATGCTGGAGAGAATAATATTTAAACTTGAGTCTCTCGCGGTAATACTTGAGAACATCTGGAATGGGATGATTGTTTTTTTAAGGCTGAGATGAAGCTTTGTTGTACCTTCAAACTACCCTGATAGGGCCACTGTGTTACACCACTTCAGGGTCAGATACATGGGACCTGAAGACAGTGGTCGCCAAGCACAGCACACTCAGGGCACAGCCATGTCGCTTTGCAGAACCAGACTCCAAAGAATCAGTGGCACCACCAAAAGCCAGGGTTTGCTCACTTTATAGGTGACAACATTGAACACTGTCTAAGGGTTTACTTATTGCTCTATCAATGGCAGATTTTTACTTCTAAATTACTGCTTCGATGGGAGACAGTTGAAAAGCAGGGGAAGAGCCAAGGTGGAAAAGAGGTCTGTGTGGGTTTGCAAGTTGCAAAGTTGCATCTAACACTTGACACTTAAAAGAAGCCTGTCCTGCTCCAACTGTTTGGTAGCACACATAGCTGAGGATTAATTTGACGACTCAATTGAGGTTCACATAACGGACATAAAGAAGAATTACAAGCCACTAACCAGCTGCAGCTCTCAGAATAATGGAGCAGATAGATCAAGCCCATAGTCAGCCTTCCCATGGTTCCTGGGTACAACTCTTCCTCTACATTAGGACTTTTGAAAGGACAGTGTGAAGTTTGGAGATTTCCCTCTGTCTGTCTCTTTATTGCCTAGCAGTGGCCAAGCCTTCTTCAACTTTTTTTTTGTGATGGCTTTAAACTTGGGTACCTGAGTCTCTAGGGCAGAGCTTTGGGATGGACTGACTACCATATTCCATACCTCAGGAGAGAAACTACATCATCCAGGGGAGGGAATGCAAATGGAGAGAAGTCAGGGATGATTGCCCCACCTGGTATCAGCAACATCCTGGGCTTCTTCACCCAAACCATGACCTGCTCTTGAGACCATTCTTGAAGACAGAGCTTTGCTGCTTTAGAAAGTCCAATGGGTATCAAGTTCACAAAGAGTTCTTCACAATACAAAATGCCGGAGAGAAGTTTCCACATTGGGAGATGCATGCTTAAAATGGAGCACTCAAGACAGCAATCATGAAGACAATGCTCAATCTAAAACTGCTGTGTAAAACATGAACAACCACGGCACACATTGTCACCCAAACAATGCTGTTTTGTGAAAGAATGAAGCAGATGCTGGAATGAGCATGGCCACAAAGCTTACAAAGCTGAGGGACACACATTTACAAAGGATTTTGATTTTCTGTATAATGTAATTTTTTTCTATAATGCCATTGGCTGATTGTTCCCCCTAGTGTGCAGAATTAGACCATTAGGCCACAAGAACCACTTTTAATTCTCCTTGCTATGTCTTCTCTATAAAGGGATGTCAGCACTGACTTCCTTATGGAAAGAGAAAATATAGAGTGGACAAGAGCTTTGGAAAATAGAAAGGTACTGTATCTCCCAATTGTAGACAGTAGTGTATAAATACTCGTGGCTCCTGCTTGAGCATTCTTAGCAATGGGTCAAGAGTGTTTTCACACTGTGGGAGTTTTCAGCAAGTATGTGTTGGGCATAGGAAGAAGAAGAAGAAGAAGAAGAAGAAGAAGAAGAAGAAGAAGAAGAAGAAGAAGAAGAAGAAGAAGAAGAAGAAGAAGGGAGGAGGAGGAAGTACAGTTGAACATATATGGGCTCCACCAGGAGTCAGAACTGATGACAAAAGAAATCCCCACCCCTCCTTACAACTCTCCATTCACATCACAAGACTATTGTGACAAGAAGAGACAAGTGCAGATGATGCCCACGCCCTTCTGTCCTTATGGGTGGACACACAGTTGACAGTCATCTATAAAGTCAGAGAGTTTGCTTGAGCTGGAAAGGAGGTTGAAGTAAAGGTCAGGGAGACTTACCCCAACACATAACTGAGCAACCAAGACGCCAAGTAGAGAGGTTCTTAGATGCTCCCTTTATCCTAAACACTCCCATAAAATTTGACCCCCTTCATAGAGCACAAAGAATGCTACAGTCATGTGACATTTCTCACCTCTTAAATAAAGAGTATCATCCAAAGGACACATAGTTTGCTGTAAGCCACTGGGTGATTTCAAAGTCTTCACAGAAGGCACACTGAGGATACCTGACAGCCAATAATCCCTTCCAATAATTTGGAAATCGAACCTATCCTCTTCTCAATTTTTAACAAAGATTTCATTTCATTTTTACTTATGTGTAAACATGTGAGTCTGAGTGGGGCTATGTGCACATGAGAGCAAGTGGGGCTATGTGCACATGAGAGCAAGTGCCTTCGGAGGCCAGAAAAGGTCAGTGCATCCCTTGGCGCTGGCATTATAGGGCAATTGTGAACCATCCAACATGAGCACCAAAAAAATGAACTTAGGTCCTCTGTAAGAGCAGGACATGCTCTTAACCACTGAGCCATCGTGTCTCCAGCCTGCTCCTTTTAGTTTTTCTTCTCTAGTTGGTTGTCAATTCAGTTGGGCTCTTTTATATGTCAGGTATACAGAGAGCAGTGGTTCTTCCTACAGAAGAGACACTAAGGTCATAAACAAATACATTCGAGCATGTGTTGAGTGCTCTGAGGAAAGTAACTAGAAAACGATGGTGGCACAATGGGGACAGGACGAGTTAGCGGGCTTTAAAACCTAGGCTCCTTGGGTACTCTTCCAGCACTTCAAACAAGAAAACAAAAAGCTCAGCAAACCAGCCTCTTACTGCAATCCCTTTGCTAAAAGAATCTCCTTTAGCTATTTGATATGTTATAAATGGCATCCTGGACAGTGATGTTTCCTCTCCTGTCTGAACACACCCTTCAAATATCCAGGTGATGAATTAATGTCTCAGTGTGTCACGTGACAATTACTTAGGCATCTACTGTGTTAGGCTGATTTGTATCTTGATTTTCACATCATGGACCAATACTTTAATGAGCATCAAGCTATCCAGACAACCTCAATCCTTGGGTAGAAATAGCCGAGTCTTTTGCTTGTTATTCCATTCTCAGCTCTTTGGAAAGAATTCTGCAAGAGTTCGGGTATGACATCTAAAATAAAAATAAAAGCCACCTTACTGATCCAGGGAAATTTTACATCAGCATATCAAATTATATCCAAATAGCCTGTATGAAAATTGCTACCCAGATTTCATAGCATAATCAAACAATAACAAGAAGGGAAAAAAGGTCCTTCAAAATATGACTGAGGTAAGATAACCAACAATGTTTATCTTCCCCTGAGCTATTGTGATGATTAATAAGATAATGTTCACAAAGACTTTGAAGGTGTAATGTAATGTTCTTTGAAGCATTATCATTTTTTTTTATGAATGAGTTTTGACTCTGACAGCGGCCAGTTGTGCTGCAGCCATGGTATGCCTGCTGATGCCCCACTGATGGAAGGGAAATAAGATACAAGAGAGCAGATAACACTTGCTCTGGGGGAAAGCCAGTTCCTGCTAGATACAGAAGTCATTGGCAAATCACTCAGAAAACCGTGGGCACGGCCGGATGCCACTAGGATGGGAGGGAGGCTACCACAGAAAGACATGCACCTCAAAAGAAAATGTCCACACAGAAACAGTACAAACAGAGAGCGCAGAATTGCCTACGCCAAATTTACTTGACTTGCACTGACTCATTCAGTCCTGTACCATGTATGCCAAATATCAAACACCTCTATCTCCTAGGCTGCTATGGAAAAATATTCTTGTGCACTGTGAAGATGCACCTTTGCCAAATCACCTTCTGACTGATTGAATAAAGAGTTAAATAACCAATCACTAGACAGGAAATATAAGCAGGACTTACAAGCACAGAGGGGACTCTGGGAAGAAGAGAGGCAGAGACGCCAGCCAGACAAGGAACAAATCGGACACACAGAATGAGATAGAGGTCAAAGCCATGTGACAGAGCATAGATTAATATAAATGGGTTGATTTAACTTATAAGAGCTAGTCAAGAACAAGCCTAAGCTAAGGTCAAACTTTCATAGTTAATAATAAGTCTCCATGTCATTATTTGCAGGCTGGTGATCCCGACAAAGAAGTACAGCTACATAAAGCAATGCATGAGAATCCAGTATCTTGGACATCCAAACAGATGCAGCAGCTTCTATTTTCCAGGGCTCTTCAGCATCAATGGGAGAGGGGAGAGGGAAAAAGAGTGGAGAAACATGGAAACAAACACTGGACACTGGAGTTCTGTGGAGCATATGAAAGAAATAAGAAGCAGCTCAAAGAAGAGCCCCATTCAAGAAAGTTTGCATCATAAAGGACAGGGCAAAGAAGGGCATTTCAGGCAGAAAGAACCTCTGCCCCACAGATACTGGGAACAGTGTTCCCTATAGTTGTACCTGCGACCACATCACACACAGTGAGATGGGGGAAGACGTAAGTGACCACAGGAAAAGATAAGGCTGGGCTTTGGGGCTTAAGGTTTATTATAAAGGCTGTGAGAAGCCTTTGGACCCAAGATGATCTCCTTTACAACTGATAGGATTTCTCTAGCATTAGCATGAAGATCAGGTAGGGGTGAAGCCTAAGCTAGAACGCCATTTAAGCATCTGTTGTAATTGCCTGTGTGAAGGATTCCAAAGGATGTAGCAGAAGAGACCAAGTCACACATGCAAGGCAAGAAGCACCACCCCCAGAAACTGAAGAGCGGACACGGGGGACAGGCAGAGGTAACATCATGAAGGACTCTCCCAGGCTTGTGATTGGGGTCACAGGTCAGTGCAACCACAGAGAGGAGGGAAGAGCCAGGAGGTCAGACAACGCATGGTTTTCTTCTTGTGTGTTCCACAGCTTGCTGACAGACCTTACCACTCAGGCTGTCCCCAGGGATCCCGTGTACCTCAAGCTATGCTGTCTTGTGGGAAGGGAGGAATTCCAGGAGGAATAGCTGCCCCAGAAGCCCATCTTTTGCCTCCTGAGAGCCACTGCTTACTACCTCGCCTTGGAGCAGGCTTTCAGAGGGTTAAAGTAGCTTTAGAGACAAATTCAAACAGTGCTTCTGCCGCTCCCCTTTCAAATTCCTTAATGGAACTTGAATGAAAAGAAAGGTTCACATGAAGTTCAGAAAACTTTAAAAGCGCTATTTAATGGTGAGAACTTATCAGTAAGAATTTCTCTATTTCTTACTCCATTTCATGTGTTGAATATTAACTTTAATTTTGTAAGAACTGGGAATTTAACAGGTAGTATTTATTTATATTTGCCAATTACAATATGTCAATGGGAGAAAATAACTCAAACATCTTCAAAGTAACAAATAGATTTCCTTGACATAGACATTAAAGCATGAATACCCCAATATAATTAGAAGACTATTTTAAACAAATGAAATATCCAAGGATTTTAAATCTTTAAAACCAAAAATTTGGGACGCCATAATTTAAGAATTCATCACATTTCCATGAAAAAAAATAGCACTTGTGGAGGAATTCAAAAGCAATTTCCTAAAATTCGATTTAGTATTCTCTAAAGTAAAAGGAGATGTGAGGAGACCATCAAAAGCACTTATAACTGCCAAGTTCCATTGTGTTAAAATATGATTTACAACATTGAGGGGAAAAATTAAAGTTGTGTAAGTTGTGGGGGGCATGTTGCAAAATATGGAAAAAAGGTTAGCCAGAAAACTCCAAATAAAATAATACATACAGCACAGGCTTGCTATGAAGCCCCACATCCCCCTATGAGGCCAGATATGCAAATTAATCTACTAGTTGGATGAGGTGGGGCAGGCCACGCTTTGTTGCCAAGGTAACCAAAAGTCTTAGAGGAAAACCACTTTTGGCAATTCCTATGGTCTGAGTGACTCCTGAACTTTCCACAAGTACAGCTGTACATTCAGGGTTGCAAACTTGAGAGGGTAAAACTTCCTTCTTGCAAAGATAGACACGACACGGCATTCAGAGTTAAAGATAGGCTCCCTCAAGGAATATGGTCAGAAATAAGGAATCATTAGATGATATCTCTGGAATAAATTCAGTGCTCTTTATTAGTCTTTATGCTCTTTAAAGTTACTTAATATAGCAATAATTAAAGCAAACACAACACATTTTCAAATCAGGAACAGACTGCAGAATCACTGTCTTAGTCAAAATTCAAGACATTCAAGGAATTTTGCCTGTTGGGGGCTATGGACCCCAGACCCTGACTTCCTGTAAACAACTTGTTTTTCTCTGATCTGAGTAGCGTGATGGCAGGGGAGTAGGTTCTTGTGAGGGCTGCAGCTGCCCCTGAACACAATAAAGTTGGCATTCTTGTCTCAAGGATGACCCATGTCCCTGTGTCTCTGTCTGTCTGTATGCTTGTGTCTTTAAGTCTCCAGTCTAGTTCCCATAGTGCATAGCGTGTGGAGTGCAGGAGTGGTACAGGTGGAGGCTCCCAGCGAGATCAGAAACCAGTGATCTGCTGAAAGAATCACACTTAGGAATGGTGAGGGTAGATTGAAGATGGGTATGTGTCTATATGTGTAAAAAGGAGTAAAAAGAATAATAATAAGCCACGAAAAGATGGAATGTGCACAGAAAATCTGGATTATGTATATTATTTTTTTTACTGGAAAGAGACATTTGATTCTGGGAACTGCTAAGAAAGGTATCTTGACTTTAAAATATAGGTCTAAGGATTTGTTGCTTTGGAAAAGAGGTTCTGCTTTTGTTTTCACAGAGGATGAGGACCTATGCATTTCTTCTAGACTGGTGTGGTTTGATGAACCAAGAACCCCCTGAAATGTCACTGTGAATACCCCCAAAAATTATTTTGCTGAATAACCAGCAGGAAGTAGTCTGGAGAGAGAACTACACCCAAATTCCCTACTGGAGGTTGTGGGGCCAAGGAGGACGTAGGCAGCAGTAGTGCCCGGCACATTGGCAAACACAGCACTAGAGTCAAGGCAAGCAGAGGCAAGCCAGAGTCACCCAAACCACGGGGCTGCCCATCCAAGCGCGGTGTACTGAGAGACAGCGGCTGGAGCAGAGGTTCGCCAGAGTGGCCGCTGACTGCTGTGAGTGCTCGTGGAGAGGCCCAGAAGGCAGCAGTGGTCCCAGGCTCTGAGCGCCCAAGAGTTTGACCTGAGGGACCTGAGCAGCAGCCGTGGAAGGTCCCCAAGCCAGCCTGCCACCCCAGCTCCCAGCACTCGGAAGGCGCATTGCCCCAGCCCAGTTGGTGCTCTGCCTGGCGCAGCAGCCGGGGCTGAGAGAGACTTTGGGACAGTGACTATGTTTGTTAGGGCATTTCCAATTTATAGCCATTATATTTGTGCCGTGCCCAAGCTAGTCCAAAACCTTGGTCTAACTATATAGAAAAGGGGGATGTGTTAGGGCTGTGTACCCCCAGACTCTTGTCTGCTCTGATGCTCTGATGGCAGGGGAGTGGTTTCTGGTGAGGCCTGCAGCTAAAAGATCCCGAGATCTGGGGCATGGGCAGAGCCCTATATAAGATGCCCCTGAGCACAACGAAGTTGACATTCTTGTATCAAGGATGACCCAGCACCCCGTGTCTCTGTTTGTGTGCATGTGTTTTTAAGTCTCTAGCCTAGTTCCTGGCTCACGTACCATCCCATAGTGCAGGCGCTACAGTTGCCTATGTGAACCACATAAGAAAGAAGACCCTGTCACTTAAAATAGTGTGGCAAAACTATTTACCCACCCCTACCCAAATTATTATTTGTTTTGTCTAGTAAACAGTCTCACATCATTAAAAATCTATATGTAAAACCACTTTCTAGGCTCCATTAGTGCTGTATTAGTTCACTATAGCTGCTATAACAAAGTTAAGGGGAGCTTAAAATCATGAATTGGTGTCTTATGGCTCTGAAAGTCCAAAGTTGAAGTGTCTGCAAGGTCATGCTCTTTCTAAGCCCATAGATGTAAACCTTCCCACTTCCTAGTGTATGGTAGGATACATTGAATCCTTGGCAAGAATCTCTGTCTTTATATATCATGCTTTCTGTGTATTCCTAGGCCCGTTTTATTTCTCTTGGTAAGGACTCCAAGCATATCAGGTTAGTGTTGCCCTTAATTGTGATGGTAAATGTTGGTTGACAGCTTGACAGAATCTACAGTCACTTAAAAGACAAACCTCTGAGCACAACTGTGAAGAAGGTTCTAGATCGAGTCAACTGAAGTAGGGAAAAGCCACCCTACATGTTGGCATGACTATCCCAAGGCCTGAGGTCTGGGACTGAATAAACAATGAGAAACAAGGAGAGCATCGCCGTGCATATCTCTGCTTCCTGACAGGGGATACAGTGTAACCAGTTGCCCCAAGTTATTGATGATTGCAAAAATGAAATGAGAGTATGACAATTCTAGGTGCGATGGAGGAGAACGTTTGTTGTAGATATGAGGGAGGGCATAGCCAGAACCATCTAGAAGGGTCCAAAGTAAACACAGCCAGCAAACTGAACCAGGTCATGCAGGGAGGGGACCCAGAAGTCAAGAGGTCAGAAGACTGGGAACCAAGAGCAATGGCCAAGAGAGCAAGAGACCAAGGAAGCCAAAATGGCTGGGTTATATAGGAATCAGAGAAGCTTGGGGAAAGAAGCCTAGCTCTGGGCTGTAGAGTTTAGGGAAGGGGCCGAGTATGCCAGCCAGGATGACTCTGTAATGGGTAATGAGGGATGGTGGGAGAATGTGAAGACCAGGTCCTCTCTGATGTGTTAAATAGGCACCTCAGTTACCCACTTGTCTAGAGTTTAAGACCTATTACTTGCTACCATGACTTCCTTTCTATGTTCACCTGTGAGCCAAAAACCCCCTTCATCCCTTAAGTTGCTTGAATCTGGTATTCTACTACAGCAATAAAAAACATAACTAACCTTCCTCAAGACCCAGTAATAGCACTTTTGGGTATATACCCAAAAGATGCTCAATCGTGCCACAAGGACATGTGCTCAACTATGTTCATAGCAGCTTTATTTGTCATAGCCAGAAACTGGAAACAACCTAAATGCCCCTCGATCGAAGAATGGATAAAAAAAAAATGTGGTACATTTACACAATGGAGTACTACAT